>JAHDIT010000112.1:0-43769 GCA_019232045.1 Ogataea degrootiae
AGCTTACTGTATAAATACCACAAATTGTAATCATATACCTAGAATCACACTCTTAAAAAGAGTGAGGTTCTGACAGAGTTTACATGGCCAACATTTCAATCTGGTAAACCTTTTTTAATCCCAATCTTTGTCTAACATATTCTTTTTAATCAAGACGAAAACTACAATAAATTAATACCAACAAAAAGATATCTTAATCATACGGACTGAATGAAGTGACTTCCGCTTTTAATAATTTGGTTTCTTAGTTAGATCACATATAAAAGTCATTATTGGAGGATGGAGATTTGGGGAAAGTGTAAGATTGATTGAAAGTTAACATTTAGCCACAAAAAGAACTTCACATCAAACGTTATATATGAATCAAAAAATAAATAAGTCGTTTCTATAAAATAACGCAAATCCATCTCTTATTGCTTCTTAATCTTCTTTTTAATCATCTTTCCGCTAGATGTAGGTTTTCTCTTTTTAACCATAGAAGTCAAATCATTAACGGCAGCAACAGGTGCAGCAGCTGGAGCGGGACCATGATTAGCGGCCACAAAAGAAGCTGAAGATTCTTCTTTGTTGTCTGTTGTAGCAATTCCACCTAGTATACCCATCATAATTTTATCTTTTTCTTCTTTAATCTTTGCCTCACCTTTCACCAAATCGCTTAATCTTTGTTCCATTTCCTGTAATAAGTCATCGTCCTGCTTTTCTCCAGGTTGCTCAAATCTTTGTTTCATTGATTCCAGAGATTTCTTCATATTTTCAATGGATTTAGCACTCGAAGTTATGTCTTCAGTATTAAACTCTAAAGCTAACGATAGTTTATAGAACGCTTCGGATATCAAACCAGAATGGAATGGATATAGTTCTGTTCTTAATTTAGCCAACGATTCAAAATCTAAAGATGCTTGTTTAAAATTTTCAGTTTCTAAGGAAACTTCACCTAATAAGTCGTAAACGTCAGATAATTTCTTTTTCGTTATTATAATCGGATTTTTCATTTCTTTTAGATCTTGTTTATCTGATTTTAAGTATGGCTTTTCAGATAGTTCATCCTTTGATATACCTTCTTCAAGATCATGCAATTTTTCTTCATAGATGGTTCTTGTTAGATCCAAGATTTCCCAAGCAACTTCAAAATCAGTTTGCTCTTCTTCGGCATCACTTGGATCTTGATCTTTTTCATCATCATCACTGTTGTCTTCTTCTTCTTCTTCTTCTTCAGAAGGTGGGGCAGAGACCTCATCATCCTCATCATCATCTTCGTCATCTTCTTCCTCGGCCAATTTCTCATTGAATTGGAACATACCTTTATCATTATCTTTGTCGGTATCATTGTCATCGTCTTCATCACCATTTGGTTTGCTTTTGTTATCAGAGCTACCTGCGGCACCTAAAACTTCTGACTTCGAAACACCATTTTCGAACAAGGACTTCCCGTACAAGAATAATAAATCTGGATCGTCTTTCCCTGTTTCTAGATTTGAAGTTTCACAAGCCTCTGAATAGAGTTCAACGGATAAATCATAGTTTTTTTCAGCAAATGCTTTAGCACCATTTTCCAATAGTTTTAGTATAGCTTTGCTGTAAGGAGTAGATTCTTGGGACATTGGCAGAAGACCTGGTGATTGAATGGGATTGTATAGAATAATAATGTGAATTGGGTTGTATGAAAGCTTTTTCTTTGGTTGCAGGATTAGGATTACTAGTTACCGTATTAGCAATTTCAGGTAACGACTGGATCCAATAGAACAATGAATACCAAATAAGCAAAAAAGAGAGGCCCCCACCAAAGAAAAAAGAAATCGGACGCGTCCTTTTCCCCCCGTGACTTCTCAAGCCACCTACGCGTGCCCCGGTAAATTCCCTGATAGACCCCCCGTGAGACTCGAAAACCTCGGGCTGACGTTTATGCAGGCGCGCGAAACAAAACAAGTAAAACTTTTTTGGCTCATTAAAATCAAACAAAATCTGAGCGTTTGGTTTCAACAGGCAATGAATGAGATCTTCCTTTGTTGTTATTTCAAGGTATACATACATACCTTCTTGACTACTTCTTCCTATTTATCTCTTAATTACACCAACTCTCTTATCGACAACTGTGTATACATCTTACGACTGAACCCAACCAATAATGACTGTCGAACGTAAGTCTCCAATTCTTTTCCACCATTTTTACTCCAGATCAATCAAGAACAAGACACTCTGTTTTCTTTTGTTTCAATCCCCATCAAAACAAACACGCGCCGATTCACGTTTGACTGGTTGACCATCACCAATATTCCCTTCATACGAACCTTTTTATACTAATATTTTTAAATCTTTAATTTTCAAAACGATTTAGAAACTGAATTAGTCGCCACTCCAACTGAGATCGAACAACAGCCTGCTCCGGTTGATTTAACGAAATCAGATATTAAAGTCATCCGTCGTAAGCTTAATGGTTACGTTGGTTTTGCAAACTTACCAAAACAATGGCACAGAAAGTCAATCAGAAGAGGTTTCAGCTTGAACCTAATGGTGGTTGGTGAGAAAAGTTTAGGTAAATCAACTTTAATCAACACTTTATTCAACCGTGACTTATACAAACTTGATGAAGCTCCAGTGGCTACATTTCCAGATCCAGAACAACCAGTTAATGTCACCATTGAAACAGTTAGTACAGATATTGAAGAAAATAACGTTAAGTTGAATTTAACTGTTATTGATTGTCCTGGTTTTGGTGACGCCATTAATAACAGTGATTCTTGGAAACCAATCGTTGACGAGATTTCAAACAGATTCGATATGTATTTAGAAGCTGAAACCAAGATAAACAGATCAGCCATTGTTGATAACAGAGTTCATGCTTGCCTATATTTCATTGAACCAACTGGTCACTCATTAAAGCCATTAGATATCACTTTTATGAAACAGATCCACGAGAAAGTTAACTTGATTCCAATTATTGCCAAATCAGATACCTTAACCGAAAACGAAATCGCTGAATTCAAAGAAAGAATTATTGCTGATATTCATAATCAAGGTATTAAGTTATTCACTCCTCCAGAATACGAAAACGATGATGATGAAACGAAATCTGCCAACAAAGAAATAATGTCAAAGTTACCATTTGCTATCGTTGGTTCTTCTAACCAAATTCAAACCCCAGATGGAAGAATGGTTAGAGGTAGATTATACCCATGGGGTATAATTGAAATTGATAACGAAGAACACTGTGACTTCATTAAGTTGAGACAATTATTAATCAGAAACTTTATGGAAGAATTAAAAGAAACTACTGCCCACAAATTGTATGAAAGTTACAGAACTGAAAAATTAAAGAGATTAGGTATTGAGCAAGATAACTCTGTTTTCCGTGAATTTGATCCAGTTTTAAAGCAAGAAGAAGAAAAACAATTACACGAAGCAAACTTGGCTAACATGGAAACTCAAATGAGAGCTATTTTCCAACAAAAAGTTAGTAAAGAAGAAAAGAAGTTGCAAGAAACCGAAGCTGACTTATTTGCCAAACACAAGGAAATGAGAGACAAGCTATTGAAACAAATCAAAATGCTCGAAGAAAAGAAGAAGGAATTAGAAAATGCCAGACCAATTCTCCACACCAGTGATCCTCTTCCTATTCCAACAAGTGCTCCTACAAAGACCCGTAAAGGTTTCTTACGTTAGAGAGATATCTTAATATATATTTCATGTTATCTTTATCTTTTTTTACACGTATATTTTTCTAATAAATATATATATATTGGGTCCGGGTCAAATAGTTGTTCGTTTTTTTATCTTCTTTCTTTATAGTTTTTTTACTTTACTATCTTTTTATCATCATCATCTTTTATTATGATATTTTCACTTTTTTTTATATATATTATCATTTTTACTACCTAGCAGGTTTTAATAACCACAATTTTTTAGCTTTTTTATACTATAACTATCTACTTTGTTTCCAGTATAGTAAGTTAGTATAGTAAGTTAGTAAGTAGGTAAGTAAGTAAGTAAATAAGTAACCAAAGTATAAAAAAGCTTTAGCCAATGAATATTTAGAGATTGGTGATTATGAGGTCACGTGAGGTTCCCATTCCCAGAAACATAATTATTTTTGGATTTTTCACATAAGGTAGAAGGTGAAAGTGGTTCAAATGTTATTGCATATTACATATACAAGGAAAGAGCCTTGTGTTATCATTAATATTATTGTAAGCAGCTGAATTCTTGAATACCCTGATAGATACCCAAAGTGCATTAAAGAGTGAGTATGTAATATTATGGAGCCACATTGAATCCTTGAATCAGCACTGTTCAAATTTAAAAACAAGCTACAATCTTGAATTGACTTTTCAAAAGAGAAAACAAACAAAAATACTGACAACCCAATTAAATATACGTCTATGCTCTAGTGTCATCTATAAGTTTATATGAAATCTTAGGTGTTGACTCGTCTTCATCTCAAACTGAGATCAAAAAGGCGTACAGAAAACTAGCTTTAATATACCATCCTGATAAAGCTAGCGAAGAAGACAGAGAAGAATCCGAGATTAAATTCAAAGAAATCAGCCATGCATATGAGACTTTAATTGACGAAGAGAAAAGAAACATGTATGATTTATATGGAACCACGGATGGTTCGATACCTTCTAGAAACCATGATGGATACGCATACGATGACTTTGAATCTTTTGGAGGGGCTGCTTTTGCAGGAAGTGATTTTGATTTCAACCCAGAAGATTTTGCCAGATTTTTCAACGGAGCAGGAATGGGTAGTAGACCGCCACCACAACAGCATAGAAAACAACAAGAAGGCGGAAAAACGGAAGATGCAATTTTCCCATACGAGTTAACACTTGAAGAATTATACAACGGTAAAATTGTGAAGTTTGGATCAACAAGAAATGTTATTTGTGGTAGTTGTAAAGGTACAGGTGCCAAAAAACGTGCTATAAAGCTAACTTGTCAATCGTGTAAAGGTGAAGGCGTCAAGACAAGGATAGTCAACATGGGAGGAATGATGTTCCGTGAAAGGAACGAGTGTTCAAGTTGTAAAGGTAAAGGAACTTACTACAGACCAAAGGATGCCTGTAAGAAATGTAAAGGTAAGAAAGTTACTGAAGAATCTAAAATATTGGAATTCAATATACCAAGGGGATCACCTGATGTTGGATCGATTGTTCTGAAAGGCGAAGCTGATCAAGAACCTGGATTCACACCTGGTGACGTTATACTTCAATATAAAACAATAAAGCATAAGACTTTCAAAAGACAAGGGTCGGATCTATACACTAAAGTCAGCATACCTTTAGTTGATGCTCTTTGTGGCTTCAAAGATAGGAAACTTGTTAAGTCATTGGACAACAGATGGATATCAGTTTCTGTCCCACCTGGCAAAGTTTTAAAACAAGGTGATTCAGTAGTTATTCCTGACGAAGGCATGCCAGTTTTGAAAAGTTCCAACAAGAATGGTTCGTTGTTCATTGGCGTTGATATTGAATTTCCTAAAGATAATTGGTTTTTGGAAAGAAACGACTTGGATAAACTTAGGTCAATACTTGATATATCGTACGGTAAAACCAACAACAACGATAATGATGATGATAAAGCAAATAATGTGAATGAATGTGATGTCTCAAACGTTTCATTCACCGTTAAATCAAAAGAGGGCCTACCAAAATCATTCAACACTTATTTCAATGATACTGACGTTAAGAATGTTGGTATTGAAGATTCTGATTCACAAAGTAAAGGTTGGTTCGGTTTTGGTGGTTGGCTTTGATATCCTTGCAATATAAGTAATATTTCTTTTGTTTTTGAGCTAACAACTACATCTTGTATATATTTATATAAATAACAAATAATTGAAATGAATATGATATTGCTACGGAGCTTCAACACACATCTCAAAGGAGGTAGCATAAGTTCGAAAATTGGTATTAATATGTAGCAAAACCTTTAAAGCAACGTATTAAAATAGTATACAAGTAAATATAAAGAACAACTAAACATCGAGGTAAAAACAGCAAGATCATCATAATGTGGAAGTTTTGAATTTAGTACTGTACTCATAAAACTCCAACAGCTTCTCAAGTTTTTTAGCTTCACTTTCTTCTCCAAATTCAGGGAACTCTAATTCTAAATCCGACCCTAAACCATCGATACTGTCATCATGACCTAGATCAATCTCTAAGTTGAACTCATTAGATTCTTTACTAACTTCAAAAGAGCTTAAATCCAATTCAAGTGGGTCTTTAAATTCTTCAGATTCTTTCGATAGTCTTGATGTAGGATTGACGAAAACATCTTCTAACACTTGCTTGGGTAGAGATTGCATTTCATCTGGGATATAGGGGAGTTCATCTTGTTTAATTGGAACAAATTCAATTTCATCTTCAGATTCTTCCTCAGTTCGTGCCTCATTTCTTAATTCATCAAATAATTGCTGTCCTAACATATTATCAAACTTTAGTCTTCTTCTCGGATTGACATCCTGAGACAATGGAGAATCCCTTTGAACTCTGAACTTTTTAGCGCCAACTTGATCATCTGATGGGGTTTCTGAAGTGCTCAAACTGTTTATGTCATTTAAGGTTGAAATCTTTCTAATCTTATTGAAATTTCCGCCAATTGATATCTGCTGCTGCGGCAGTTGTTGCTGTTGAGATAGATGTTGTGCCTGCTGTTGGTTCTTGAAAGTTGGTTGAAATGCAATGGAGTTAGCTGACTTGGTTCTTAATGCATTCTTAGATGAGCCTTTAGTAAGTGTCAAATGTGACGATGGGGCTCTAATTAAAGATTTCTTGTTTGGAAATGACGTGTTTTCATTTTGACCTAGTTGCTTTGATTGTGATCCGGCTAAAAGTGGTTTTGTAGATTTAATTGCATTCTCTTTGTTTTGATTTATCAATAGGCTGTTTACAGGTATAGATGACATTTTTGGGCTTGATTCTAGTATTTATAATATAAAGCTTCGCTTTTAGTTTCAAGTAGTAAATTTGTTTCTGTTTTGTGAGTATCTATATTGAATTGATACCGACTATAAAGAACCCCATCAGATGACGTTTGGTTGTAGGAATTCATACAAATCTGCATTATACGCTTTGCTCCATTAAACGCTGCGCTTCCGTTTTGGGAAAAAGCTTAAAAAATATAAAATAAAATAATTTTGCTGTGATTCATCTGATTTTTTCACCTGTTAATCTGGATTATAGAGTTCATCGTATATACCATCCGGGTGGATTGAAGACTAAATGTCTATAAGTTGAAAAAGCAAGTACATTACATGATACCATTATGACGAAAGGCACCATCCAACTTGCGCCAATATTAAAAAATATCTATAGAGACTTACAGAGAACGGTACTTAAAACCCCAATAGATCAACTAACAAAAAGACGTTTAAAATCAATATTTCACTCGGAGTTCAAGAAAGAAAAATCAAAAAACTGGTTGAAACCATCAACATACAAAGATATCTTAAAAGTAAAAGAATATCAGGAAGCTCTTCTTGGTATTCAGAGAAATGGTAGCAAAGAAGCTGTCCAGAGAATACTTCACCTCGTCTATATCCAATCCGTATCACTTGCAAATCGTTCACCTAGTTGGTTGTTCGATTTTCTAACATTACCCCATAGAAGAAGACGAGATAAAGTTGACCTGATTGAGAAATATGGAGGCCTTTTAAAGATTGAGCATCTTATCAACAGGTTCGATAATCCTAATACTATTCAAGAATACTATAAAGTGTTGATTGAAAAACAGGTGAAGTCAACCCCACAGAACCATTCAATAACAGCAATATTGAACAGCCAAAGACCTATATTAGAAGGAGAGGTTTATGCCACGCCAAGTTCTGGTAAACCCAAGAAAAAAACAAAGCCGAAGGAGGGTAAACCCGTTTCTGCAAGTGGAATCATCAGCGCCCGTTCTCCACGAAGCAAACCAATAGACAGTACTACATCCCAGCATCACCAAAACCAAAAACAAGCCTCTGAGAAGTCAGATGACTCATATATCAAATTGATTGAGCGCCTTCGTAGACAATATAAGGAGAAGCTTGACACAAGACAGAAATTACCTTCGCTTGAAGTTATAATACGTCCAACATTGTTTGGAGGACCAATATCCAATTCGCAAATCTTCAATTTGAAGTGGAAGAGGATTGTTCAACTTCAAGATTATTTCTTAATTTTCCCACCTTTGAACAAAAAAGACTTTGAGTATTTGGATAATTTGTTAATTAACAAATTTGAAATGTTCCTCCCAAAAAAAAATCATGATGATAAACGATTCAATAACATCAAGTTTGGATACAAAGAATTTCTGAAGCATAAATTCATAGTTACAACAGAAGGCGATATGCAATCTCCTCGGTTTATGAGTACTACTGGGATCGTCTCTGACAAAATAGTGAAGTTGTATAACGGTGAATAAAAGCGAAAGTAAGGCGGGCTACTATTAGATTTTGTATCAAGAAGAGATGTATATATATATAATTAAATTAGCATTAACGATCACTGAATGAATTTCATGACTTCTCAAATCTCAATCACGATGTAGTCTTTCTTTGCAGCATCCAATAGACAAGCTATCTTTCTTAATGGATTAACAGACAAGTAACTTGGAATGAATTTCTCTTGATCAGGGTAGACGTCCCTTTTCAAAATATATTCCTCAGTAATATCAATGATGGAATCGTCCAACCCCAAAATGGTATTTATGTCTAACGAAATTGTCACGTTTGAAGTTATAGAAGAACCATGCTTGAAGTTTATTGACAATATGAATTGGTCCATAGCGATAATCTCCCCTTGAATAGAGGTAATTTTTGAGGTTTCATAACGACTAGTGATCAAATCGTTAAAAGTTAGTATTTTCTTAGAAGAAGTCAAATCCGTTGGATTTAAATGTACAAGTTCCATACTATCATCTCTGTAAACCATAATTAACCCCGCTGTTAAGCTAATTGATCCATTGGTAGTTTCTAATAATTTAAATGTAGATCCATTTGAACCAATATCACTGATTTTAGACATGGAAGTCGATTCCATTCTCAATTTCATGCTTTGCTTAATACTATCAAAAACCTCATCACATTTTGACTCCAAATATTTGAACAAAGTTATTGTTTCATCATTATTTTCAGCTTTGTTCAAACCATCCGTCAAAAATTGAATGATTTCTTTTGTTTTAATAGGTTCGTTATCCTTTTCGTCGGTAGTAACTTCAATGAAAATGGAATTTAACCATCTCAAAAAGCTTTCAAAATTACGCTGATCATTGTTCAATTTTATAATTAGTCTATGGAATAATTTCAATAGATTGGAGGCTATTTCAATGGATTCTGATAGTTTAGTTTCATGTAATCCTAATTGTTGTTCGTTTTCTCTCCATTTAGCCAAACCCTGCAATTTTGACAAATGAATTAGAATATGTTCTAAAGCCGGTATCAAATTATAAAACATATTTTTTCTTGAACCGTCAAAATACTGTTTGCTCAATTTAGTCCATCGTTTGATACCTCTATCCCCCAAGTAATCTGTTAGCCACGTCTTGGTTGGTTCAGACATTATACCGGTTAGTAGCAAGTCATAAAGATCATATATCGGATCAAAATTTCTGTCATCTCCACTTTTTTCTTCTATTTCTCCCTTCAATAAAGCAATAATTCTACTGGTATAATCAATAAATGGTTTACACTCACTGATTAAACCATCAATCAAATCTTTGGTATATGCCAACAAACCAACAATTTTAGAACAAGTTAAGGAAACAGTTGGTAGCAAAGTCCCATATATTTCAACAAATGTAGTATCCAATCTAATAACAGAAAGTCCCCCTTCGTTTTCCACAAGTATATAATGTCTGATTAGGTCTTTAGTAGATTCGATAGATAGAATAGTAGAATATGAGTTCTCAAGAAATTTCAATCGGAAGTTTTCAATGGTGAAGATACCATACAATATTATTGAAATTGTTCCACCTTCTGAACCAATTATCAAGAAATCTAATGATGAGTTATCACATTTTATCAATTCATTATCACTAATCATTTTTTTCGAACTATGGGATGAACTCAATTTTGTCAATGAATTTGAAAGATTGATTTCAAATAAATGTTCGAATTTGTTTAACGTAGATTCAAATTCAAGTGATCTACTAAACCAGTTGCAGCTTTCAAAGCTATTCTCCAACTTGAATTTCAAGACCAATTGGCCATTGTTGGAATCGAATAAACTAACACTTCCCTTGACAGACAAAATTGCAAATATCTTACCATCTGGTCTCCAGCATAAACTTTCAATATCTTCTGGCTCTCCAGTTTCAGTATCTAGATCCAATTGTATCGTCCAAACCCTTTGATTCCCCAGTCTATAAACCCACAAAGTATTTTCATTGAACTGAAAGGATATTAGGTCCATTGTGGGACACCATTGAAAGTTCTTGTTTGAGCCTACTGGGAATGGTAAGCTCTCTCTGGAAATTTTCTTGAAATTTTTGCTTTGATCCGTCATCTAGTGAGATATACTATCTTCGTAGATACGCATGTAATTAAATCAATTATCACCCTATCACGAGGTCAAATATTCTGTCAATTAAAATGATTCAACATCTGATAAATACTGTGCTCAAGATACAAACACAAACAAATCAATCAAAGATCCAAAACAATCACCAAACTGTCGCACCGTGCGGCTTTCGATCTTAGTTAAAATTATTTATAAAGCATAAACATCTATTAAAGCTAAAACAATTCTACAGTTACAATTCTATTTAGAAAAACACCTAACTGAAAATTTCTTGACATAAATAAGGTAGCAAAACAAAAGCCGCTGTAATCAAAGCACATATGTTTTCCCACAGCGCAATTGGGAAACCAACGAAACCTCTGTCTTTGAAGTTAATAATACAGGCATAAAATGCAACAGCAAAGAAATGGTTGAACAAAACCATTGGTCGTGGAACCAAGCCAGATAATAATCCAACTGGACCACTGACACATTCCCCTCCTCTAAGGAAATAATTGAAACAGCCTTTTTGTAACAATTGCAAAGATTTAGAGTCAGCGGCAAATAATGAATACAACGCAATGGATAATGTGTTAATAACGGTATCCAGACCCTTACGGTCCACATGGAAAGTTAACATTTTCTCCAGTATTATACCATCATCATTCAACTGTTCATTTGTTAATTCGGATAATAGTTTGACCAACAGAACAGCATCGTTCAAACCAACTGTCATACCACCACCCGTCAAGGGGTGTCTCATATTTAATGAATCCCCAATACAAATGAAACCAGGAATTTTATTTTGCTGAGCAACTAAGTATTGATTAGGCATGGATCTGTAAACATCTTGATCTTTTGATGAAAGGGCAGTTTTGAAGCTTGGCTTAAGGGATTCTGGTAGTGCAGGTAAAACTGTATCATTCAAGTATTTCAAGACTTGTTCACGTTTAGGTAATGAATTAGATCTAATGGCACATAGAATTCTTGTATGATGTGGACTGATTTGATAGACCAAAACAGGAGCCATTTTTCCCAGTAAAACATGCCCATGGTTTTCTTTTGGTAAGACTGCATCTTCTAAATCTAAACCCACAAAGTAAGAGCCAATTGAAGGAACGTTTTTTGAAGAAATCTCTTTTCTGAATTTGGAGTAAATTCCATCACAAGAAATGACTAACTTGGAATTGAATTCACCTTTTTCTGCAACTTTAACACCAATAACCTTGTTACTACCATCTTTCATTAAACCAACAACGTTACCCTCTAACTTGGTAACGTTTTCTTCAGCCAAACAAATATTTCTCAAATTCATTAAAAATTCACCATGGTGGAAAGCAACACCTCTAACATTAGGAATCGAGTCCCAATCTTCCATTTTCAAAGTTGAATCAGTAAACATTTTATCCTCATCACCATTCACAATGGCTTTAGGAACAGGTTCAGTATCAATCTTGTTTAGAACTGTCTTGTCTGGGTAAGGGACAACAACCTCTTTATCATGATAACCAATATAGTAACCATCAACATGAATTGCTTCTATATTGTTAACAGCTTGAACCATACCCAATTGTCTTAAAGCTTTCAAACCGGCAGGTTGCATTAATTCACCAACGATACGGTTTGGTTTGGACCATTCTCTTTCGACAATCAAAACAGATCTACCTTGTCTGGCCATAGCAGTTGCAATGCATGGTCCAACAACACCTGCACCAATGACTATAATATCGTATTCTTGTGGTATTGATGGAGTACTCATCTTGATTCTTATTTTTTAGAACTTTTTTAACTTTTTTAACTTTAATCTCTATTCTCTAGTTTCTGGAACGAAAGCTAAATTTCTTCCTTCAGACTGGATAATTTTCAATGTCTTTTACTGCTGCTTATAAATAACAAATCGTTGAACTTTTTCTAAAAGCATACCATACCACTAGACGTATTTACCAGCTGAAGAGATGTGTCAAATGGAAAACATTAAAAAAGTGATCTGATCTTTTTCCAAACGAAGATGAAGTAAACGAAGTATACGAGATATACGCGTCGGAGATTTAACTGGCAAAAAGATACGCGCCGATAGACCCTGTAACATGTGATTTTCTTTTAACATAATCCCAGATCGATGAGCTAGCTGCCTTAGTTTTCAAGGTCTCAAGTGCTCAACCAAGTATATCACCAATTCCTAACAGGGGATCGGAGGAATAAGTATATTGTTTTGGACGTAAGCTGCATAGAAAGGTACATCCGAGAATTCGAGGCTTATTAGTGTTTCATGGATTTATTCAAACAGTGCCAGCTTCTTTTCATTTTTCAGCTACTTGCATACACTACATTAGATCATGAAAAACAAGGTACGGCAATTCGATGACTTTTAAAACCCAATTTACATACCGCTTCAGCATAGCTTTTAAATTGTTTAATTGAAAGAAACTATCCACTTGGTGACTGACTACCAGATCATGTGGATAGTAACTTATCATGTTGCAAAATACTAGGAAACATGACTTAGCCTTCATTTGAAAATCATAGTTTTATTATGAAACAAAAGACAATATCGATGCGATTATCTTTTTTGTTTATCGCTCATTTATATTTTGAAAGTCTCAACCGTTTCACTTTATAACAGTAATTTAGTACAGTAAGTATCACACAATTGCCTAGAAGTTATGAGCTTGAGCTCCCTCTAAGAAGTCAAAAAAAGTAGATAGGCAAATAGGTAAAGGCCTTTTCACTCCAAGACCATTGAAATTATGCAATCTAAATAGGTTTGGTTCACTTAAATTAGTTTTAAAATCCATAAGTAAACTACATGAGTGTGATAATCATTGGCAAAAGGTATAGTATTCTGACTGCGAGATGTAGTGCTTCGTTTAGGGTTCAAGTATTGTCTCCAATACAGGAATGATTGCTATTCTTGTGACAGGCGCCTGATAGGATTTTTAGAAATTCATGCTTATGATGAGGATAAGGATATCGATTTACTACAGCTATTATCATGAGCAGCATGGGGTACATTTCTATTTTGTTCAAGGCTTTGTTCACCTAGCTGTTATAGCTCTTACCTACAAAAAGAGATTAATTGTATAACCTACCACAACACCAAAAGACAGACTGTTATCAAAAGATGTCAACGCAGTTGTGAGGCTATTCAGACAAAGTAGAAAAATCCTCTTCTTGTTCACCGAGATTTCCCGGCTGTTGTTCTCGCTCTAGAATTTTTCAACAAATTGCCTAGCCTGGCAAGATTCTCCCCTAATAGATCTCTCTTTCCCCAGCCTAGTTAAACTTATGCAAACACATCCACTAATGGTGAAGTTACCCATGGTCATTACTAATTTACATTAGTCTAAATCCTCCCGAGATGCGGCTGTTGATTTCAATTTTTTTTTGAGTATAGCTAAATTTAAAAGAGCCCAGTTCAAAAGTAACTAATTCATATTAATCTACCAAACATCTGAAGAAGTCTCAGCCATTGAGCCGCTGTCCAAACCCACTTCCTTCATCTACTATTTTTTTTTCCATTTTTCCTTCATCTTATCTACAAGATTCTTATCTTGACAATTTCCTGAATCTCGAAGAAGATTGGATCTCTAGGATTTCTGTCTTAATTTAATCACTAGAGTCTGATAACCAGATTATCATTAATAACACAATCAATATATTAGTCCCATAAATTCTTTCGAAAACCGGTAATCAAATTCCGCTTGATGAAGCGTATTCATTACAAGGAGGGTCTTTTCTAGTTATATATTGAACTGGCCCTTAACATTGCAATTCATATTCCATTGAGGTTTGGTGGAGCTTATTTCTTAATATTCTATCTGTTTACCTTTTTTCTTTTTAGGGAAGACGAAGTAGTATCACACGCTTCCTTATAATTTCTGTTCTCTGACAACTATATGTAACTACCGCTTTATCCTGCAGGGAACTTTCTCAAACTATCTTATGACTTTGTTCCGTAAACCAACTAACTATAGTTAAAACAAATTAAATATATATATAAAATCATGTAAAAGAGTTCAAATACGACCACAACACTTGAATTCATAAAAGATATCGAAGCTGCAAAAATTCACCAAAAAGTTAAAACCTTAAACATACGACAGTTAAATTAAATCAGCCCTTCAAACTTTAACCTTTGTTGATATTAAGGGTTAACTTGAACCAAGGATAAGGTATAAGTCACCCAAGCTGGCTTAGACTGTGCCATAACGAAATTATGGTTTGCAAATTCATACTTCCTTCTAAATAGACAAAAACCCCTTTAACCAAATGTGGTTTGTGTTGAAGTAAGTGTTCTGAAACATAAATAATTTTAACAAATGAGGCTTAGTAAAGTGGCTTAGTAAAGATGAGGTAAGCGTTCTGGAAGTGTTCTGAAACATTACTATATAAGGAATTAATATTCCCTCTTTGTTTGATATACAAATATATTATTAGCAATTGTAAAAGTGTACTAAACTACTTTGGTTGTATGAGTGTGTAGTAACTTGTCTTAATTCAGTATATACGGCTTAAATGTGTATCTTTAAGCGAGGGTATAACTTCTCAGAAGACTGATCTTCCTAGAAGGTAAAAGGTAACTAACTAACGTACGTAAAGGTGAGGAATACATAATTAATATAGACCAAAAACCTTCCAGGTTATTGGAAAAGGTGTCGAGAAGTACTTTCTCGACGATGAGACTAAAGGTAGGGTAAACAGCTTATCTAATCAGAGTAATATCCTAAACTCTATTACAAGCAATATAAATATATAGAAATAAAGTATGTTAATATAATATAATCTGATATTATATAAATCAATCAATATGAGTTTGGAGAATAGGGTGTCTATTCTTCAACAGTTTGGACGTAAAGGTTTGTTTTGTTAACCAACAAACGTTTACCCCGATCCTTCATCCCAGTGTATTACATAATCATCATTTGACCGTCCGTAACATAGGTCAACTCTATTGCACATACAAGAAATTGCAAAAAAATAAACCATGAAAGGGATCGGTATCCCCTGTCTACCTTCCCCACTGTATCGCGTCTGTTCGCCCCGCCGCTGTCACGACGAGAATTTCAGAATCATCGGGACTTTTCGAAGACCAAAACAACAAACAAAACGAAAACAATCTGTCAAGATATAGATAATCGTTTCAGTCAATTGATCTAACTACAGTCCCATTAAGAAACGTAGGTTCTAACTAATTATATATATATATATATATATCCATAAATACATTTGCATATACTTATGCAACCCTAAAAGATATAGGATAGGAGTTTCAGTTCATTTCGGTTCACATCCATACACCTACCTAGACATAGAAATTTATCACTTGGCACTTCCCAGGTATTTATCAGTAAACCTGGCTCTCTCCGATTCCAAATAAACTCAAAGCAACCAGTTTCAAAATGCCCGACTCTGAAAAGGAACAAGTCTTACCATTACACGACAAGCAGCAAGAAAAGGAAAAAGAAGTTAATGCTACATCATCTTCATCCAATTATGAACAGTACGATCCGATAAGAGAAAAATTCAGTTATGCTATAGCCATACAGGTATTCTTAGTTTACATGGTATACTTATACTACGAATCGATTAACAAATTACACCCGTTACTAGCTGGTATTTTACTAGGTGGTCAATCATCATGCATGGCACAATCTTTGAATCAATACTATCACAAAATCTATAATCTAAACAAACATATTAAGTTCTACATTTGGGGAATGATAAATGGATTAATGACAACCGTTTGGATTAGAGTTTTAGTTGCCTATGTCGATAAACCAATGAAAAGGTTTTTTCTTGATCAATCAGTTGGCGCCTGTTTTTTCCAGTTTGTGTTTGTTTTTTATAATTGTATTTGGGAAAAATCAGAGCTGATAGGAAGTTTGAAAACGACTTATGTCAGTGCTTTGAAATATTCATACATGATTTGGCCAGTTATTTCATTCCTGTCTTTCAATTATCTAAGTCCTGATGTTATTTTTCCTTTGAACTGTTTCTGTAATTTGATATTCACTCTAATACTGGCTATTTTGACTTGATTCTAATACTACTGGTACATGAAGCTATTACTGGTTCGTGGTCTTGAAGTTGTACTGCATACATACATTAATATATATATACAAAGGCACTTGCTTTTAATATTACTTTGATTTTGTCTTCATTTCAGTGCTTTTGATATTTTCTTTTACAATTTATACGCATTTTGTACGATTTTGCTTTAGTTAAATATTTCCTTTCTCTAGCTTTTGAACAAATATTAAGTAATACAAGCATGTTAATAATAAATCTTTAAAAAGCGCACATTATTCCTCCAATAACTGAAAGACTAAGAGTAAAAACTTCTTAAAAGAATCTAAATATATATACATGTATATAGCTACATATTGGCCCAAGCACCACCACAAAAACAAATTCTTTGGTAATGCTGGAAAACAGGATTACTGACAAACGTAGCACTAGCCAAGCCTCCATTTGAGCCATTTTCAACAGTGGATCCACTACCGCTAATGCCACCGGTTTCATTAATCGATGAAATTGCACCACATCTAATACACTTACGCATTGCTAACTTGACTCCATTAGATTCATTCACACCACCCATACCCATACTGTCGGTTCTGATATGCGTATTATTTTTAGCGATAAGACCAGGGGTATTGCCTTTACCAGCCGTTCCATTCAAATCTATCACTGACACGAAGTCACTAGGTTTGAGTAATTGTTTTCGTAATGTATCAATAATTAGACCGTCTTGTGTATTGGATTCAATAAGCTTCTTATTGCAAGTACGGAACGTTTCATAGTCTGTGAAATTGAGAATCGACGTTGAAGATGGATACATTTCGACGTTTCCTTCATTTTCATCCCCTTTGCAGTCTTCACCAGGTTCTTGCTTGATTTGAACAGGTTGTTCTTTCTTAACACCACCAGACGCATCTCTATTATTTTCATTTTCATTTTCATCTTCACCACCATGGATGGACAACTTCAACCAGTCAACATTCTTGAAATATAACTCAGTAACATCAACCTTCCCAGAAATCAAAACGGATTTGTCATAAACGTCACATAACTTCTTCAATGGTTCAAAGAAAGTCTTTGAAATATGACCTTGGCAAACAATTTGCTGTTCAATAGCCAATGAGGTTGCCTGATCCAAACGCATGTTACGTAACGGAACATCAGCTTCCACTAAAAACTTTTCGAAAACATGTAATGAAACAGGTGAATTGTTCAATATTGCGCCTAATCTATAATAAGCTTCTAGAGTGGGGTGTGTGACTAATGCTCTACCTGCGTTTCCACTTGCTGAGTTGGACGAACTTCCATTACCGTTGCTACCGCCATTACCACCACTGCTTTTTGATATAGTGGTCGGTGAATCAACTAACAACATTTGTCTCTCAATAACTTCAAAGGCTCCCATTTGATTCTCCGGTGTAATTAAAGAGGTTAAAATTGGATCATCTTTCTCAACAAATTTTTGAACAAATGAAAACAACCTTCTAATATTAGAAATTGCAAATATTAAGAACGCTCTAGGAACTTTACCTAATATTAAAGAAACAACAA
The DNA here is from genome assembly GCA_019232045.1 of Ogataea degrootiae. NCBI lineage: Eukaryota > Fungi > Ascomycota > Pichiomycetes > Pichiales > Pichiaceae > Ogataea > Ogataea degrootiae. The sequence continues at coordinate 18,057 of JAHDIT010000112.1, forward strand.
CTGAACCATTAATCAGTTTTTCAATTTCATCTCGATCTCCATTTTTAAATGCTGTATTCAGCTCTAACAGTTCTTGATTTAAGCATGTTATATAATCCATGCACCATCTAATAATCCCCAAAACAGATATAATTGACTCTTCTCTAGCACGAGCATTTGCCAAAGTATCACGAGTGTTCAATCCTTTTCTGGCAAATCTTTGCATATTGGAGTAAATCGTGTGAATGGTATACATGATTGAAGATGTCACAAATTTCAAATTGACCAGAGCCCAAGCAATCTGGCCACTTTTATTTCTTTTCCAATTGGAATTTGTACCAAGTGATAATTGCAAAGTTAAAATTCTTTGTAATGGCTGATTTTGAAGCATTTTATCAGTTTGTTCAGTTGAAATATCTATCGTTAAATTGATTGCCCTTTGACATTCTTGAAGAATTGAAATCAAAAGTCTATATGAATAGCTTTCACTTATGTCTTTTGCAGTTCTTTCTAATTCACATCTTATAGAGGCAATTAAGTCATCTGTAGAATAACCGAAATAGCAAGAACTAGTGTGCCGTAATGCAATGGCAGCGGTTATAGCTAACAGCAATCCTCTTTTGTTTGGAGGCATATTTTTCTTATCTATGACCAATTCAGCAGATCTAATATATAATTGAGAGCCATTAATCGGAAGTGCAACATAGCAGCAAATATTTGGAGATATACAAACATATTCTGGTTGGAAATTCATTTGAGGAAATTCAAATCCAGCATCAAACAAAGAATTGATTGTAGAAGGTAATAAAACATCTTGCTGATCTGGTTTTTTAACTAATGAGTCTTCTTTATTGTAGATATTCTCAATTAATTGTAGATTTGATCTGTTGAAAGCTTTAACCATACCATTAGCAAACGAAATACTTAGCATCATATCAAGGTTGAGGGGTTCTATACCAAGAATTGATTCGTTGAACGTCAGCTTCTGTTTGAAGGTCAATTTTGAAACCATTTTTTTATCAGTAGAGTTGGTATCAATACCTCTTTTGGCAGCTATATTTTTGAAGGCGGAGTGTATAGATTCAGATTGGTCGAGTTCTTCCATTTGAAATCTAATTAATGTTGACTGTGGTTGATTGAACTTGTCATTAATACCAGAGACGGATCCGCTTCTATCATTTTCAAATGTCATTAAAACTTCAAATTCGGTTGATTGATGATAATTAGGAGATATTAAATTAACTGAAGTGAATTTAGAACAGCAAGAATCAACGTCATCAATATTCAATCTGAAAAGTCTGTTGACTGTTAGTTTTGGTGCAAATCTTTGATCATCTGGAACTCTATAAGTTGGTATTTTAGGCAGATTTTTGGAAGCTTCCAATAAGTAACCCCAATCAATTAAAATTTCAAAGAATTGGACAGATCTTGAACCAGGAGAATAAGCTGCTATAATTACTATGCCATCTCTTTTAAAACCAATAGATGCATCTAATACAAAATCATTGGCACCCAGTGATAAATTATTAGTAACTTTCTTATATTCAATTCCGTGGTCCTCTTGATGCCATAAGCAAACTTCACCACTCTTACGCAATCCAATGCACGCTTGTTTAGTACTAAGTGGGTGCATGGCACCGTATGACTTATATTGATGAGCATTGTAACTATAGTAGAACCCACTCGCATCTTGGAAAGCAGCTCCTAATTTCGAAGCACAACCATTCAACACCTGAGATTCTGGTCCTGCTTGAACTTTGAAAGCAGGAGAGTTAGCAATAACAGGCTTGTCAATATTCAGCCATTTGAAAGCTATAATTTGATTGGATTCTTTTTTAGTATGACTCGAAAGGTCAGGTAAAGGTAATGAAGAGTTGTCAGAATATAAAAGTTCGGCTGAATTGAAAGAAGTCCGTGAATATTGAGTCATCAAGTTTGTTTGTGGCTGCTGTGGAGATTGAGAAGGGATATTGTTACTATTGGAGTTACCCATGGTCAGTGGTTGTGCACCGTTTGCCGATACGACTGTTTTTTTTATACCAGTGACCAGAATTGACACATGACCGTATACATCAGAAGTAAATAAATCCCAACCAGTGTTACTAAACTCAACATTTGTTAGCTGAGGTAATTTCTCAGTTTCAAAAGTGTTCGACGATGCTTGTTCATCATGGAAAGTTTTCCTTCTGTTATTAAGTAATGGTTTATCGAACGATGGAATTCGGAAACCTGTAGGAGGCGCCAACTGCCAAGTTTTACCATCAACGCATTCCAAATAAGTCATTGATAAGTTATTGATGTTATCGCTAGTCTTTATGGGAGTAGAGTAAGCTATATGGCCTTGCCTAGACCAGGAAACTTGGTCCTTGTGGTGCTGTTGTTGAGATCTGCGTACAAGGGTATCGCTCATCATTCGTATGTCGGTTGTCATTGTGTGTATGTTGTATGATGCGGTATATCAATTGAAATAAGTATCTCCGAGGAATTGAATTAGTAATTTGTTGTCTCTTTATCCTTGTACTCAACTACATGAAGACAATTAATGATCTACAAGTGGTTTAAATGTGTAGAATTCAATCAAAATAGGACGAAGCCAATTTCTGGAACTTCAGAAATAAACACAGCCACATAATTTTCAACCAGTTAGCCACATATTTTTTCGACTCCAACAACCAAGAAATGTGGCGGTGCCGCGTTTAGCATTCATCACCTTCGGAGAAGATAATGGAATGATTTTTATTTATACTAATAAAACAACATGGCTCGAGATCAAGTATTGGTCAACCAGAGAAATTTTTCATTGAATGTCTATGTCCAACCAAATCGTTGAAAGCAGATTCAATTTGCTAATTAATTCGGATAAATAATAGTAACGATGTATTCGAATCTGGCATGGTTTTGCGGTTGGGCGTATGCCATCATATGGGTATGTATACATATCAGTCTAGTCTGAAAGCAAGCTCATCTCATTGCTGATGAAAAGGTAGAAAATATTCCGTTTGGAATAGTCGATGAATTAACTTGATTGTACTAACATGGCCTTGAAATGTATTAATTACAGGGTATCTCATTCTATCCAGTGATATACCTTAATATGAAAATCAAATCTTCTGATTCAATCTCTGTGGATTATATAGTATTGAATTTACTTGGGTATTTCTGTTACACTTTATCAATTTCTCTTCAAATATTTAACTTGAACTTAAGGGAACAGTTCAAACTGAAATTTCACAATAGCTTACCGTTGTTATCAATGGTTGACATTTTTTACTCTGTGCATGGACTAGTTCTCAATGCTTTGACCCTGTCTCAAATACTGTATGGTAACATATTATGGGGGTTTAATAACCAAAGAAAGCATTTGAAAATGAATAAATTAACGAAAACTTTCTATAGCTGCTTCATTCTATTCTTGGTATATAATTTCCTCTATCGCAATAGAGAATTTCAACTGCTAAGCTTCGCATTGAACCTATCATATTTCAAGATTCTAGTCAGCTTTACCAAATATCTTCCTCAAGTTATGTACAATATGAAAAGAAAGTCAATGTTTGGCATTTCTAAATTACAAATTTCAATGGATCTAAGTGGATGTGTATTTGCAACCTGTGAACTGCTGCTTAAAAACAAGCAAAGTTTAAGAGGCTTAATTGAAGCGAATACAAGTAAGATTGGTATCATTACAGTTACATTATTGTTTGATTTGATTTATCTATATCAGTTTTATCTTTATAGCAATACCAATCAGGATGTCGTAACTGTTGTGAAAGTTAAAACAGTTGGTGTTGAAGATGAAAAGACAGATGATCTCGTTTAATCAATAGGACTAAAATGGGTGTAGATAATGAGATGTAGATAGAGTTAGATATAGATACTATAGCTCTGTATATATACTCCCAAAGCGGCAATATTTTTCATTGCTAAACAGCGTTTGGAGCCAGATCGTGGGAGTATGGATTGTTAAAGGACAGCCGGCATTGGTGAAGGATGGCTGGGACGCTGAAGCTCGGCTGAAGATTTACAGTAAGGAGAGCCCAAGATTTCGTGACTGCACTGGCAGCTCGACGCTCGCTCAGTTGACAGACACATTCTCCTCTGATAAGAAAAGGGGCCAAATTGCACTCTTTCTCGAGCGAAAAGACGCGGCTCTCTTTAGTGTGGGAGGAACATCCGAGACTCATTAACCCCAAAGCCTCACCATTTTCCAACCGAATATAAATTTCTAGTCATATCGTATTGCTTGGTTAATTTTCTTTTTGATGTATGTCTTGATTATTTTCCCGGGTATTAGATACTAAACTACTGATTGCAGATTATCCGTTGATATCCGGTTTGCCATTCACAAGAAACTCAATTGGAGTGATGGAGTGGACAGCAAACGTCGTTGGATGTAGTTGTGTTATTTGTCATGATGGTGTCAAATTATTAATTATTATATCATGAATCATATCTTTGAAATCAAAAGATTCATTTCCGCAGACACTTGCTATTGATTATCAGTGTAGATAGCAAGCACCTTTAGTGAAAAAATACTTGGCTTTGGTACCCCGACTCCATATTTTTGGAGATTACATCATAGTTTTTCCAATTTGGGCTCTTTCGTCACTATGTGTCTCTCTCTGTCTATTTAAGCCGCAGGTGGTGCCGTGTTATCTTTCCCAGAATACTTTGTCTGCATTCAATGATTCTCTCAACTAGTATATCATATATAAGTAAGAATGTTTCGCATTCAGTTTAACCATTAGTTTTGTACATTGGAAATTAGCTTTTATATTAACTGATAAGTACACTCAACGGCCAATACACCTTCAGTTATAGTGATATTTATGTACACACTTAAGTAAAGATGTCTTCTACTGAATATGCAAACGAAAAAAAGACAGCTTACAACGTTACAGTTGAAGGTAGTGATGGAACATCACTAAATAATAGCCCTATATTAGATCAAGATATGGGTTATTTACAAAGCACGGATATTGCATTAGAACAAAAGATTGCCTTGGTTAACGATGCTTTGGATGAAGTTGGATTCACTAGGTTTCATTTCTTCTTGTTCTTACTTGCTGGTTTTGGTTACGCTGCCGATTCTCAAATTGCACAGGTTCAATCAGCTACTCAAACTTATATTAACTACCAATTCGGTGAAGATTATCCACTTGGTACTACATTCGCTTATGTTGGTTTGCTTCTAGGTGCTATTGCTATTGGTTTCTCTGCCGATATTATTGGTAGAAAAACTGCTTTCAACTTTTCTTTATTACTGTCTTCTCTATTTGGTTTCATGGCGGGTGGTTCTTCTTCCTTAGCGATGTACTTATTAAATATGGCTCTATCTTTGTTCTTCTTGGGTGGTAACTTGGCTTTGGATGTTACTTTATTATTGGAATATTTGCCACACAAATACCAATACTTAAACACATTCCTTGCTTGTTTCTGGGGTATTGGCCAAACCATCTGTGAGTTAGTTGCTTGGGCTACAATTCCAAGCAACTCGTGTTCAAGCGCCGACAACTGCCAAATGCATGAAAACAGAGGTTGGAGATACTGTTGGTACGGCAATAGTGCTATTGTTTTGTTCTTTGCCATACTTAGAGTTGGCTTTTTCAACTTTCATGAAACTCCAAAATACTTGGTTTGTAACAAGCGTGATTCTGAAGCTGTTGAAATCATACAAGACATTGCTAACAAATACAACAGATCATGTTCTTTAACTTTGGAACAGATGGAAGAATGCGGTGAGATTCATATCAATGGAAATTTCTTTGAAGATCCATCATTGTGGCATTCAATTGTTCAATCTAAGGATCATGTTAAATCTTTATTTATAAACAAAACAGTTGGTCGTTCTAACATTTTATTAATAATCTCTTGGTTTGGTATTGGTATCACTTATGGTATGTACAACAACTTCTTGTACGCATTCTTAGCTTCTCAAGGTGCTGATACCGGTACAACAACTTTCGAAATTTACAGAGATGCCACAATCAGTTGTTTCTTCTCCATCTTTGGTCCCCCTCTTGCTGCCCTTGTTATGTGGTTATGGCCAAACAAAGTTGGTAGTAGAGGTTCCATGGCCATTGGTGGTATCACTTCCATGATTTGTTTAATGGCTTACACCAAGGTTCGTTCTGAAGCTGCCAACATTGTCATGTCATCATTATCATATATTTTGATTAACATGTACTATGGCACATTGTATGCTTACACTCCGGAAGTGATGGCATCTGTCAGTAGAGCTACAGGTGCAAGTTTAACATTGGCATCAAACAGAGTTGCTGGTATTTTGGTTCCTGTTATTTACTACTTCTCCAAGAATTCCAATAGTAGTGCTCCGATATATGTTTGTGGTGCCGTTATTGGTGTTGTTGGTATCTTAGCCTTGTTTATGCCATTCGAACCGACTAAACAAAGGTCTGTTTAGTTTACTTTGACTGTCTTCTCATGTCTTTTTCATTCGCTTATTTCTTTTTTCTAATTTTTCTTACATTTTTTTTCTGTTTTGGTGGTTCACACACATTTTATATACTACTGTTTTATAGATAGAATTTGGGGTTCTAATAGCCACAACCTTTCATTCTTTGATAGAAGAAGAAGGATTTATTTTCTCTAATCTCATCATTATATTATTTATTACTTTTAATGTTATTTTCTATACATTAACTTGAACACCGCCTTTTTGTAATTATGTAATCGTCCATTCCCCCCCCCCATCCTCTCCCCCCAATTTTGTCATAGTTTATTTTATTTTATTGCTTTAACTGCTCCGGATAAGAGCATCCAATGGCACAAGAATATACGCATTACTAATTTACCTTTTACTTTGCATTACTAAAAAGCCAACAGAGTTTATATATATATATACAGTATCAAAGTATATAACTTCCGGCTATCATTTATAAAACGGCACAAAGAGAAAGACCATGCTCAAATTTACAACCGGACTACTGAACAACGGATCATTGGGAGTTAGATCATCATTGATACCTCAATCCCGTTCGTTATTTATTCAAACACAAACGACCCCAAATGAAAATGCATTAAAGTTTATACCATCTGACACTAAAATTCTTCCTACACGGGAAACCCCAACGTTAGAAATTAACGGAATCAAAGAAGCTTTGCATAAATCCGAACTTGCCTTCAAGCTCCTTAGTATCAACGATAAATCGATAAAGTCGATTTTGTTCGGTTACAACTTCATAACGATAGTGAAGGGCTCAAACTACAATTGGTCGATCCTTAAACCTGAGATTTTCTCAACTCTAACGGAACATTTAACTTCGGGGCAACAAGTATTAAACAACAAGTACATGACACAATTGATAGCTTCTGAAGAGGCGGCTGCTTTAGAAGAGGAAGAAATGGGAGAATACGAAGATGATGACGTTGTTTCCTTGATTAACGAATTGTTAGTCACTAGAATCCAACCTGCTATTCAAGAAGATGGTGGTGATATCAAGTTTGTTAGATTCGATGAAGATACAGGTACAGTTTATTTGAAATTGATAGGTGCCTGTAAAAGTTGCTCATCGAGTGAAATTACTTTAAAAAACGGTATTGAAGAAATGTTGAAGTTTTATATCGATGAAGTTAAATCTGTTAAACAACTTCTGGATGAAGATTTAGAAGGTAACGTTATGGATGATGCCACCAACGTCGCTCAAAAAATTGATGAATTGCCACCTAGTTTATAAATAATCATTTATGTAGAGAAATGTGTGCTTTAATCTCTTTTAAGTTATAATTTTGTTACGTTCCTCTTTTTTTCTTTCTCTTTCTCAGTGGCCTTACATATGTATATACTCGGAGTACCTGTAAATTTACTAAATGATGATGTTCCTTTTCAAAATAAATAGTATACTAAGTAATAAGTAATCGTTACCTATGTAAGTTATGAGACAGCTATTTATGTTCAAGTGGAAAATATGTACTACATACCAAAAAATGAGAAACAGAGAAAAAGATAAATACAGAATGCAAAAAAGTAATGTATGCCCATCACCTTTTGTTTGATACATAACAACCACAATTACTTGGTGATAAAACGACCGATGAACACAGCAACAACGACAATAAAAAAACATCATAATTGAAAAGCTATTTACATCCATATGCATAAGTGCACATGTAGCTCTTCTTTTTGCTTTCGTTAAAGAGGAAAAATACAGAAAAGAAAGGGTAGAATCATATAAATCATAAAACATAAAAAAGCAGGAATTAAAACGGAAATTTTGTAGTTTTCAATTAATTAGGTTGCCCAGGGCCCATTGGATGTCCATAATACATGGCTCCTTGTTGCGCCTGTTGAGAACCAGCACCAGCAAATGAGCTACTACGATACACACCGTTAGTCATGATAGGTTGCTGTGGCTGTTGCGGGTTATATAACATTTGTGGGCGCTGGTATGGAGAAGCATAAGCGCCTGGATGCTGTTGTGGAGGTGGCTGCTGCTGTTGTTGTTGTTGCTGAGGTGGTGGTGGGCCAGAAGGTGGATACTGGTAATACATGTAAGGGTTGTATTGGACGTACTGCATTTGATGTGGTTGTTGTTGCTGTTGAGAAAGCTCTGAAGGTGGGATGTATTGAGGCAATGGCATATTTGCAATTTGGGTATTAGGAGGATAGGTAACCCTTCTCTTATTGAAATTGTGATGCAAGTAATTATAAAATCCACCTAAATGATTTTGGTTGTAGTGATGCATTTTTCCCTTTTCATATTTGATTTCTTTACGTTGAGCAAAAGTGACACTTAGTATATGCGTATCGTCAAGTTGGTAACCATTCATGGAAACTAATGCTTTACTTGCATCAATTGGCTTGGAAAAGCAAACAAACCCAAACCCTTTGGACTTGCCTTCTTCTTTGATTATTATATCCTCGTTTTCTTCCTTTCCTTCCTCGTTATCGTTATCAGATTCATTCTTGTTTTTGCCGTCGTCATTTTGATCCTCCCCTTCGTTAATTTTGCTATTCAATTCGCTCTTTTGATATGTCATAATTTTGGCAGATGCAATATTACCAAATTGAGAAAACAGAGACAATAAATCATCATCTGTCATATTCAATGGTAGATGTGTAACGTAAAGATTCGAATCTTGATATTGAGGGCCAGCTATAGGTAAGCCAGTAGCAGTAGCAATAAGATTTGAGTCCGGAGAGACAATAAATGGTGGTATTGTCTCATCCAATTGTTGTTGAGGAATCATCATTGGCTGGGAGGATTGAGGTTGCTGTGGCGGTGGGGGAATTAACATCATATTAGAATGTGAAGAAGATGAAGACGAGGATTCAGTTGTTGTTGTTTGAGAATCAATAGGTTGAGATTGTAATGGTGGAGGAGATAGCTGTTGTAAATGATAAGGAACATACGTTATACTGAAGTTATTATTATTACTCAGATTCTGGTATTGAACCCTTTCTCTTTTTCTTTCGGCTCTGCCCAGCTGAATGTTATATCCTTGTTCAATTTCAAAATCATTCATTTCTTCTAATGCATTCATAGCGTCATCGTGGTATTTGAAATTAATAAATCCATAACCTTTGTTGAAGTTGCCGTTTTCTTTATCGTGGGGTAAAAAAACTGACTCAATTTCCCCAAACTTACTAAAAATATCAACTAATTTTTCCTTCGATATATCTTCAGGGAAATTTTTGATGTATAAATTTGTATAATTTGATTTTTTAAATTCTAATTCTTTTAGTCTATCTTTTTTAGAAACATGATGATTGATAAATAAATTGTTACCATCAACATTGACATCATTTAAATTTTGAATTGCTTCATTTGCTTGGTTTTTATTAGAGTAATTGATAAATCCATAGCCTTTTGATATTCCAAAATCATCATAAATTATCTTACATGATTGAATATCGCCAAAAGGTTTGAAAATATTGTATAACTCTTCGGAAGTTGTAGTTGGTAATAAGCCTCTGATGTAAATGTTACCAGGTAATTGAGAATTCAGCTCAGTTTCAGATTCTACAAGTTGATAATTAATTCCTGATGACTTCAAGAGATTGGCTAAATTATCAAATTGTTCTTTGTTTTGAGTTGTAATATAGATTGAGTTTTCATCATTTGAGGAACCTCTTAGCAAGTCGAATTCACATCCGTCAACTTTGAATTGTTTTTGGTACTTGAGGATGATCTCTTCTAAATTACTCGTTGATTCGTTTAATTTCATCGAATGTAAAATTTGCGACGGATCTAAAATTTCTTGCTCTATATTATCCTTCATATCCGGTGATGTCATTATGTATGAATTTTATAAAATTGAATAGCAGTTGTGTTTTGATAGTTCTAACAGAATATATGGGGTAAAAAGTGAAAAAAAAAATATTAACGGGATCGGTCGATCGCTCTAGGGGGTTTTAATTTTGTTCGGAATTAAATGTAAAGTATTTTGGGGGATGGGCCGAGAATGTGTTAGGACAAAACGGAATATGCAAACTGGAGTGTAAAATGATTGATGTTGATGGCATATATATGTACAGGAAACCAATAGTAGATGGACGAAGATGAAGTGTATATATAGGTGTAGAAGAAAAGAAACAAAGGGAAGAAGAGAAGGAAAAGAGACTAAGAGGAAAGAGAAGAAAATAAATGGAGTTTAAGTGTTAAAAAAGCCTCCGAGCATTGATTCTCTCTTACGTGCTGGGGGATCTCACGGCCGGCTGGCAGGATATCATTTGCACGGATACCCAACGCTTTCCGCCCGCCTCCGGACGGGGGAATACCCCAACATTAGTAACACCTTGCGAGACTTAGTAACTGTCAAGAACAATCAGGCATATTCTTGACGTTTCTTTCGTAATCTAAAAAGGAAAACCAATTCAAGTTAATCTAACAGAAATCAAATCACGCAATATGTCCATGTCCAACTTTTGAAGCTCAAATTAATAGCTCAAGCCCAGTTGGTTAGTGTGTGTCAATGAGTCAGGCAATACCCCAAGGTATAAGCTGATATTGCTTGTGCAGTGTTCTGGATATATATCACTTGACTCTGTCAACCATCCCATTCACCCACTTTCATAATGGCATCCACCGGGATTGCTATTATTGATACTATTACAGATGTCATTTACTATTTGATCCGATCTCTGACTACAAATAATAATAATAAATGCTAATTTCTGTAGATCTCAAGCCGAAAAAAACTCTCAAACCTCTGTCCATCCATTCGGCTTCTAAAACGACACAGAAAACAGTCATCTTTAGTTACTTCTAGAACTTACCATTTTTTCCCTTTTACTTTCCACTTTTTCGGTTTTTCCTCTTCTTGTTCGATTTATGTGGTATGTTCCCTTAAAGCTATCCAATCTTACGGAATTCATAGCACAAAATGAGAAAAGCACAGTTCCGTTACTAGTGATAGATTTATCCGCATCTCATAAGACCCCATTCTCGGGTATAGCTTTGGCCGACTGATTTAATTCTCCCATTAAATTTCATTTCCTCTCAGCTACAAAGTAGAAGCTATTGTTAGAATTACTGCGCAAACAATATCATACAACCGGCCGGACATAACTTCCCTTTTACTAATATTCTATATTTAATTCTCGGTCTCGATTCAAACCAGCCAATTACCGTTCTCGTAATTTCGGTTAATATCTCTTAAGAAATTGACGTTACGTCAATCAAGTATATACACTTAATTATATTACTTTATCTCTATACATCTATTTCCACTCATACCAAGTCAGATACTCTAATAAATACTACTGTGAAGGTGGGTTAAATACCTGAAGGCCGATGTATTACAATTTACGGTGGGTTATCTTTTGGAGTCCCTGAGTATATTATTGACAGAGAAACAACGACCCAATCTTCGAAACTTCCTTTATTGTATTTATATATATAAATAATTCCTCGAAGTATATCTATCTGTCCAATGACCGAAAGGCATTGAAGATAAACTCGTCCTTAAACCCACACCCCCAGACACAGGGTAGGGAAGTAGAGAGGGGTCTTCCGGTGGACCCGCCCATATATTTCAGGTGACACAATAAATAATAGTGGCGATATTGAGTTCCCGTCAAACCAATATGATATTTTCAAATGCCAGACACAAATAATTGATTTTGATTTTGTCGATAGATACATCGGTTGAACAGTTCCTTCATCTCCCGAGTGACTGACTAAATGAGTAACTTGACAGAGGTCGAAAGAAATGTAACCATCGATGCACTGCCTTTAGCAAGGCAAAGAAAACTCAAGAAAGCGCGCGGGGATAAATGTGCAAGTTTTTATCAAAAAAATAAGGTCTTTGGAAAACAGATAACTACCTTGGGTTAATATAGTAAAAGTATGCAATCACTCTTCATAATTTTATTTAATACACACCCAAAATAGAGTAATCAGTAAAATCTGGATTAATAGTCAAGTCATAAATAGTTACTATAATTCTTGATTTGCTATAAATTAAACAAACGGAAAATAAACCAAAAACGCACTCAGAAAAAAGACGAACAAATACTATAAAACAATCAAAATAAGAAACAATAAAGATAAGGAATGAATATAAAGGAAGTAAATAAGAAAAATAATAAACCCAAGATATACCCAACCAAATAAACGACAAAATTTGATATCACAAAAAACTAAAGGAAGACTGAGATTATTAAAGCAGAATAATCATTTTAAGAAACAAATTTCAACTAATCAGATGAATAAGATGTGTTAAACCACCACAAATACCCAATGTTAATATACAACAACAGTCAAATTAAAGAATCAAAATTTAAACATATTGGAAAAAATCAAAGTAAAGAAAAAACTTATTAATGGTAAATTTATTTCTTCTTTGGAGTAACTTTCTTGGTAACCTTCTTTGGAGCAGCCTTTTTTGGTGCAACAGCCTTCTTGGTGACCTTCTTAGCAGCGGTCTTCTTTGGAGCAGTAGCTTTCTTAGCTGGAGTAGCCTTCTTGACAGCAGCTTTCTTTGGGGAAGCGGTCTTCTTTGGCGCAGCCTTCTTTGGAGCAGCAACCTTCTTGACAGTTGGCTTCTTAGCTTCTGGGGCAGCCTTGTTTAATTTGATTGGACCAGATGGGCCCTTTGGTTGAACAAAGTAACCGCCGGTAACACCTCTCTTAATGGCTAAGTTGAACTGGGAGTCAAAATTAGTGGCAGTGGCTGGGAAGTTTGCTGAGATGTACTTCTTAATGGCCTGACGACTATATTATATTATTGAATATTTCATAAGAATAGGTAAAAATGTTAGTGGATCAAATTGTTTGTTTTGTTTTTATAATTCTTTTAGTGCTTGAATCTTAATTATCTCAATTTAAATGTAATAATTGTATACGATTTTGCATGCACTTGTCGGTATCCAATCAATTCGATTCAACGTAAAAATACAATCTGTGTGTATCAGAATTCGATGATGTTTTCGTGAAAAAAAAATCAAAACAATCAGTTAAGTGAGAGTGAGGATAAAAGAAATAAGAGTCAACCAAAAGATTGTGTTATAAACAGCATAAAGTATACTTACCTTGAACCGTTTCTTTCCTTTAAGGTGGTGATAGCGGTGATGATTAATTCTATATTATTATTAACCAAGGTCAATTGTTAGTAAATCACGAACGTTTTCTCTCGTTTAGCACGGTTTTAAACCATAGCAATCATAGTGATTGGTTGCGGTAGTTGTTGCACTTACCCTTGTAGGACTTTTTTGGAGCAGCGGATTTGGTATCGGTAGACATTGTATTTGTATCAATTAGTTGTATTGTTGGTTTTATATTTAAGCCTGGTATTTCAATGAGCCTATCTAGTATTAAAAAGGAGACAAAGACAACAGGAAAAAGATGAAAATAAAGTAGTTGATAATAGGTTAGGAAAGTTTGGGGAGTGGGAAGAGACAGTTTAATTTAATTTTTGTATTTACTTTATTTGTTGTTGTTTTTGTTTTGATCCGCTCGACGCAGAAACCTGAGAAATTGACGACCGATCGGCGCTTTGTGGGGAAGGTGCGTAAATGCTGGAACGCTGAATCCCCAGAAAGCGTGTTTCCAGCTCCCCGCGCTAACAATTTCCCAATCTTTTCCGTCCTTTTCTCTACAGCCCGTGCTGGTTTTTACACACTAGAAAACAAGCAAAATAAACAAGGCGTCTAATTTCTTGTGTGTCTCTCTTTCTTTGTTACAGAAGGGGAGAAGGGATGGACAAGTCTTCTTCTTCCATAATCTATTCATAAAACGTTCATATATCGATATAGTAAAGTAGTATACACAGGTCAGGTTATGTTATCATATACAAATGTTTTATCTACTGAGTAAATGGCTTGTATGAAACAACCTTAAGAGTACTTAATCAACCAACTAGTACTCATCCCTTGGCATTTCTGCCTTTGTCAGCTGGTTGCAGATGTCTTTGAAATGGTTAATAATCTCCTGTATTTGAAGAGATTCCAATCTTAGTATTATTAGTAGTGCTACTACTACTACTCATTATTGTTTCTTCTTGCAATTGTTGCTGTTGCTATTGTGGGTAGTATTGTGAGTGATATTGTTGTAGTATTGGAAGTGCATTTGACGATGTTTGGGACTCGGATTGTTGATAATCTGTACTGGTTGATTTTTCCGGCCCTGCAACAAAATGAGCCTTCGCATCATTAACTGGCCATGTGGGCCATGTAGAACTCATCGCTGTAGATTGGAAGTCCTGTAAATGATTAGTCGTCGTTGTGCTATTATTATCGTTGTTGTTGTTGTTTCCGTTGTTTCTGTTGTTATTACTATTATTATTATTTGTGAGTTGTTGTTGAGCTTGTATGTCCTGTTGAAACTCTTGCATGTCAAAACCTTGATGTCCTTTTAAACTTGGAAGGAATCTACTGAAGGCACTGGGATTATTGAAATTTTCTAATTGCTGGCTATTACCAATTTGAATAGCGATATCAGGAGAATATAAGCCATCAGGGAAAAGACTGTATTGTTGAGAATTACGACGTGACATAGAATTAGTAGTTGTTGTAATATCTATAGGTTGTGCAGTCAAAGAAAAGATTGGTTTTCTGAATGGAGGTCTGAAGACAAATATAAGATTTGCTAATGCTACTTCAATACCATATTCTTCCCATTTGTTACCAATCAGTTCAAAAATCTCCGAATTTAAAAACTTTCTAACAAAGGTAACCAATTTCTCTTCATCTGGATATATTGTATCTAAAATATACTGAGATACTTCAATCATTGGCCAAGAAGAAGAGCTTGATTTGAAATGGGTGTGTTCGTTTGTTAATGCAATAAACATATCAATATCCTCTCTTGCAATTCTAGATATATTTGGATCCAAGTGAAAAAGAAATGGGAAAAGTGAAATAACACTATGATAAACTGCATAAACAATATTCTGTGTAAATAAAAGAAAATTACCATTTTTCATTATTGGTTCAACTAATTTACAAGTCTTATGAGCTTCTTCAAAGCAATTCTTAAATTCGGAAAATGGATCAAATTCATAATCTGAAACTGCCGACATTTTGGTATAATTTCTTGTTTGAACCATATGGGTCAACAACGATAAAACACGACCCAAGTTTGTCTGATGGACGGTCAACGAAACCTGATAGAAATAAATTTGAATAATCCATGAACTGGCATGGTTTCCTTGTAATACAGGCGATAATGAATTAAGATAACTGTCTGAGATATAGTTGATGTGATGCACAATTGAATGATAAGGTGAACCTTTAGCTGCCAAAGTATTTGCCTTTTTCTGTTGTATAGTAATTTCACCAATAAGCTCACCTAATCTAATAATCGAAAAAAAGAACTGCTTCATTCCTTCTTTTGCTTGGTCATCGGGATACGCATCATGATCCAAATCCTCTTCGGTTAGAGCTTTCACTGTACAAGTTGTCAAATCAATTAATAAATTTTTCGAAAAGGATAAAGCGAATGTTCTGTCTCTAACGAAAAGTAACCAAAATATTCTTTTGTAAGATTTTTTCTCATCATCGGACAATAAAGGATTGTTCGTTTGATCTTTATGCATTGAAAATAATGTACAAACGTCAATTGCAGCAGATAAGTAAAATTCAGCGGTTCTAAAAGATAAATCAGAATAAGACATGGATCCCAACATGAGCAAACTTGCAGCAAGAGGAATTGGTCTTGTTTCAACTTCAGCATCGAAAAGTATCTTGGCTCTATGGTATAACAACTTCATTTCTTTGTATTCTTGATCGACGTTATTTCTGTACAAACAACGACAGCCGATAAATAAAACTGATCTAAGCATCAATAAAGAAGGAGGATTTCTTAAATCTCGATACTCGGCTAAGAATTTAGCTTTACTTATGCATGGGAACCTCGGATGGTAATGAATGAAATAAGCATTGATATAAGCCATACATGTATCTTGATCCGGTAACTCAAAAGCACCACCAGCTTTTAACATTTCCATTGTAACAGAGTCAACCCTAGCTTTATCGGCGATTTCATCTGGGGATCGATCATTCCAAAAATCATCAACTACGACTTTAATGAAATGAAATGAAGATAAAGCACGGTACAATTGAGCCATTTTGGATCTATCTAAAGGTCTATTAAGCACTTTTTCAGGGTCCATCTGAATCGAATTTGATGACGAATTATGAAATGGGGTATTTTCTTTTTGTAGGTTCTGTAGCTGTTTCGTATCTGTAGTTGGTGAATGTTTGGGTTCTGTTTCGTTAGCAACTATTTTAACTGGTTTTGAGATATTATTATCTTCATAATCTTCATTTGTAGCGGAGTTATCTCCATTTGACGGTGTGGTACGTTTCTCTCTTTTCTTGCGAGCTGGAACAACACAATCAATATTGAATTCAAAACAATTTGTACATTTTTCTCTTGGGTAATCTTTCGTTGTAACGTCGCATCTGACTTTTCTTTTGTTACAAGTCAAACAAGCTTTTCTTGCTCTTGCCCTACTATATTTGAAATAAGGTCCATTATTTGAAGACAACGGAGATGCTGACAAATCATGTGCTGAAAGAGATTCGTTCCCACTTATTTGAGTGTCAGAATGTGATAAAAATGTGTTAGACGGTGGAGATGGATCCATGCTGTGACTCTATATAGCAAGAAAAGCTACTTTAAGGTAAGGAATCACAATGTTAAATAGGTGTTTCCGATGCTAAAAATAACAGCTTGAAACGACCAGTTGAAAGGTATTGAAACTTGATATTATACTGAATGTGTAAGCGATGATCGGCTCATAGATGTGATCAGTTTATAACTGAAAAGCTGTTGGGGCGGGAAATGAATAGATCAGGAAATGATTAACATCCACCTACAGCTGTAGGAAGATTTTACCCATGGTTAGTTCTCTGTTAAAATACCCGAAATCTTTTTGTACGTAAGCAACAACAGCGCCCTTAGGCATCTTGACTTAGCCCCAACCCCTCTACCTTCACCATCACCGCCCACTGGCTAAGCTGCCCTCCCCTCTATTTTCCTCCCCTGTTTCGCCTGCGGCTCTTTCCCTAAGTTTGTGCTTTCATTGCGCCTTCTCGGTTCGCTGGTGTTCCCTTGCCCTCTCATGCACACAGCCTCGCAACGTTGCCGACCCTTTTTTCCGCCCTTGGATTTCTCTTGGACGTTCGACCTGCCGGGGCCTACCGGGTCGACGCACCGACGCACCGACGCTTGGACCGTTTTACAAATCGACGAAAATGTCTCTTGATCGATCATCTCATTCTTTAGTTATTAATTTGGTATACAGGCAATAAATTTACTATTTACTGTGCATCATCAACTTTGCAATCCCGAGTTCTTCTTTCTGTTAAACTATTGGTTTGGCTCGGATATACTTATATCTTTGCTTTCTTATCATAATTCATATATCTTGACTTTAACGGTTCTATTTTTAGCCAATCAATTTCAAGCTAGTTTCTAATTGATTTGTTCTTAAAGCTTTTGTTTTAATTCATAAAAATTCGCAATCTTTTATACACCACTTTTGCTCCGGTTAGCCTTATATATCACCCGAGTCTACTGATTGTTTCCTTTGTCTATTACAATCCCCATTTTCTCTTGAATTAAGGAATAAGACACATTGATCAACGAGTTATGTCTTCCGAAGTTGCTGACGAAGAGCAAAGGCTCGTTTATTCTTCCAGTTTGTTATTTGGTAAACCACCACTAGAAGCAATGGAAGTCTTGAAGATTAGACAAACTCAATTGAAAACAATTAATCATGAATTAGCTGAATGGTTTACTGCTTATGGTAGATTAAGATTAAACTATTCCGATGAAGTTGAAAAACTGTTCAAAAAAGGCGATAGCTTATTCACAAACTTACAAAATGAAAAGTTACAAAACGAAAAAATTGATTCGTTAGGTTTATGTACTCCAATGTGGTCTTCTGTCATGGCAATTGCCAAAAAAGAAGCTGATTTATTTGATGCATCAACAAGAAAAATGGGTAGAGATATTATTGCTCCATTGAAGATTTTCAGCAGGCAAAATGATTCGAATTTAATTGAAATGGATGATCTAAGCCAATTGGCAACTAAAATTTCTAATGCTGATGCAAATGGTGAGAATTCAACCGAACTAACCAACGAATGGAGTCAAAGAGCTCCTTATTTCTTTG
This sequence comes from Ogataea degrootiae, assembly GCA_019232045.1. Lineage (NCBI taxonomy): Eukaryota > Fungi > Ascomycota > Pichiomycetes > Pichiales > Pichiaceae > Ogataea > Ogataea degrootiae. The sequence continues at coordinate 36,618 of JAHDIT010000112.1, forward strand.
AAATTTTTGAAAACTATGATTATAATAGATTATTATTATTAAAGGATGTTTTCTTAAAATATCAAACTGATTTAAACGACGTTATCAACTCGTTCAAAAAAGAAAATGAAACTGGTTTAGAGCACGTTTTAAGTTTTAGTCCTGATGATGAAATCAAGAGATACTCTGAGGCTGCCTCTAATAAGACTTTCCCAATTGAGTTGATTAAACCAGAGTCTAAAGCAGTTTCAAAAGCGGCAACAACTACTACAGATGGTTTCACTTCGAGTCCTGTTCAACCGAAATCTTCAGATTCTAAAAAAAGTCATCCACATAGGAGGTCCAAAGTTTTATCATTTGGTGGTTCATCTTCCCACAACCAATTGCTCCATTTAACTCAGAACTCTTCGCCAGCTCCTAACTCAAGACAAGCTTCAATTACTTCAAATGCAACTGGATTCTCTTCAACTACAAATGCCGGTGGTTCCTCATCAAACGATAAGAAGCAACCAAAGGAAAAGCATCGATTGCGTTCCAGATTTGGTACCATGCTAGGTAGAAAGAAGAAAAGTAAGGCAACTGATTTGTCGAACAACATAATTCCGGAATCGGAAGTTTCCTCGATTGTCAGTACTCCAATTACAACTAACTCTCGTGATAGAATTAGAGATTCACATGTTCCAAACCATTCTGCAGCTGTTCAACCAAAATCCGCTTTCTCTACACCGGCCGCACCATCTGAAGTTGTTGACGAAGAACCAAAAGCGATTGAGGAACCACCAAGCTCTTCTGCTGCTATTCAACCATCTTCAAGCTCCTTGCACACTCCAATTCAAACACCCACCGCTGAATCTGAGCCTGAACTTGTTAAGCCACCTCAATCATCTTACCCTTACCCTGCAATGCAACCAAATAAGAGAACCGGCTCATTCAACAGTGAGGACTCTTCTTCGTTACAACCTTCAATCCGTGCTGTTCCAAATGGTGGCTCAACTGCTCAAACTTCAGCCCCTATTTCAGCTTCTCCTGCTATCAACGAAGAAGAACCTGAAATCTTAGCCGCGAAATCTACTTCAACTGAAGTTCCAATGCCTGCTTCACTAGCACCTTCATCTGTTGTTCCACCACCTCCACCATCATCCAGAAAACATGTTTTATCTGAATTATCAACAGCAAATTCAAGACAACAATCTCATGGATCTGCACCAGCTCCACCTCAACAACGTAGATCCGTCCTGATGGAAAACTCTCCACCGATAGTGACTTCAACTGCCACTGGAGATACTTTACAACCACAAGAGACGGGTTCGTCTTTAATGACTAGAAACACTACTGGTGGTGCTAGCGGTGGTTTAATGAGCGGGCAAATACATCATCCCTCGTTAAGTAAACCAGGTTTAAACGCCTCAATCGTTGAATTATTCAATGCTTCGTTCAAAGACGGTAAATTGGTGCATTCTAATGCAATTGGTGAAGTTGCGTTCAGTTACATCTTGGATAACTCCAACAAAGCAGTTCCATCAAAGATTGAACTATCAATTGACTCAACAGATGATGAAATTCCAAACTTTTTATGCAACACTACGTTTATTCAGAAAACAAATCCATCCCAATCAACTTCTTTCACCATCACAGATCCTTCACAGATTTATCTAAGAACATTAGGTGGTTTGAAATACATGCTGAATTCCCCAACTCCACCAATTACAATCCATCCAATTTGGAAACATGAAGCTACTCAATCGACAGTTATCATTTCCTTAAAACCAGCAGCTGGAATCTGTGACTTGTTATCCTCAAACAGTTCGTCGTCTTTAAAGATCACAAACACTTTAGTCTCTGTTTCGATTGCAAACTATCAAGCCACGTCAGCAGCTACAAAACCATCAGGTTCGTTCAATAAGGATAAAAACAGAGTCACCTGGAACTTATCCTCAACGCCAATAGTATTCGACTCTAACTTATTAGAATACCGTTTTGTTGCTCGATTCATGACCACTGGGTTAGCAACCGAGTCAGAATCGGGCGTTCAATTGAGATTTTCAATAATGGATGACGGTGAAGGTTTGGATTCGCTAGTTTCAAACAAAAACTGTAGTTTGAAAATCATGAGTTTAATAACCAATGACGAAAAAGTTGAAGATCCATTTGGGTCTGAACAAAGCAGTATTGTTGCAAACGGCTCCAACTCTGCCTTGGCTGGTAGTGAATCTGAATGGACTGAAGTTCCAACCTTGAAGACAGTTGTTGCTGGTGGCTATTCAGGACATGCTTAAAAGTTGAATTGTGAACTTTATTTTGTTCTGTGTTTTTTTTTGTGGTTTGTGCTCCAAGAAGATGAAGAAAGAAGTTGTATTTTTCATTTGACTTGCTGGATGTTAAACCGCTTTTTTCATTACATGCTATTGTGTTTTTTTTTTCATATTACTATTACTATTATTTTTTGTTTTGTTTTGTTTGTTCTTATTACTATTCCTATTACTATTACTATTACTATTATTATTGTCCCTTATTCTCCCGTTTTCAACCTCCCTCGTATTATATTTTACCTTTCTATGTTTTTTTTATATTGTTTGTTTAAGTTAATTTAAAAATTTTGAATTTGAAAAGCATCAAAAAGAAAAAAAGTGAGTCGTTTCTCTGTTTCGTATGGCTTTACCTTAATTGCTTTATGTAAAGATAGTTTTTCTTTCAGGAAAAAAATGTCGTTTACTTTTACCCTCTACTTTTCTGAAACAGTAAATATCTAAATATATAAGAATACATTTGTCAATTATTATTAAAGGGACAAAAGAAGGTATAAAGCGGATATTAAAAAATTAAATAAGAGTGGGGGATTATCATAAACGTAAAAATATTGAAGCAAAAAAGGAATTAAAGTAGCAGTTGTTTTAAAATAAAGCAAAAACATTGAAAATAAGGTGGAATATGTTAAATAGGAGAAAAATAAATAGGTCTTAATATTGTTTCTTTTTTGTTCGGTATAAATCATAATCAGAGTCAGAAAGCATCGTTGAAAATCCGGTATTTGTCATCAAAACCATGACCGTCATTATTATCTAGATTATCAGGATCGATACTAAACTTATGATTAATGGCAACTGTTCTGTTGCTATTCGAAATTGGTAATTGATATTTCAAAACACCTCGAATAATCAAATCAAATGGATTTCTTGAAATATTTAGCCATTTTTCAAGAGGTTCTTGAATTGGAGGTGGTGTCACTGCATCCTTGTTGAAATCAATGGTAGTCCTGTTTGGGAAACGATCATCATCTTCAGGTTTATCGTCAAATGAACATGGATTCACAATCTTGATTTCAGTAGAACATAAAGAAACTTGCCTTGTGAAAAAGCCCCCTTGGAAGAACAATGGAACGTCAAACTGGGATAAAGATCCTAATAAAACTGTGCTGAATGGTGTAGTTACTTTGTTAGATTCGGTTAACCTATATAAATCATCGACAAACTCAGATCTTGCAAAAATATCAATTTCAACGTCTTGAATAGCAATGCCTAAGAATCCAGGGTTGAAACTTCTAACTCCTAAACTGAAAACTAACTCTTCTTCTGATATTAAAACATTTTTAATACTTCCAATAGAAGTATGCTGTAATTCTTTGGTTGTAGCTAAGATGAATCCGCCTATAAATCCCAAGGATAAAAACAAGAAAACTAAACTGATAGTATAACAGAAACTTTTGATTTGTTTGAGTCTGGCGGTTCTAGCACCAGTGAAGTCATGAGGAGAAAAATACAAGTTGTTCCTTTTTCTTTTCAAAATTTTGTTTCCTCCCAGTTTACTGTTTCTTGTTTCCAGTAGCGGTTGTTGCTGATAAGAGTTACTGATATTGTTGTTGATCAAACCATTTGCATTCACTTGGTTTGGAGAATAACTGCCGCTTAAGGTGCTGATACTACCGTAGTTCCCAGCTCCATAGCCTCGTGTCTTGAGCTGCTCATTGATCGAGATGTCGTCACCAAAATCAGAATCATAATCGTCAGGAATAAATCCTAATGCATTGTTGTGGAGGTTGCTCGTATTGTTGCCGTAGGTGTGGTTGTTGAAAACAAAATGAGCCTCTTCATCAAAATCGTCATCAACATCCTCAAACTCATATTCATTGCCGACAACTCCAGAGTAACGTCTCGGGTTTACACCTTTTAAATCAAAAATTCTGGATGTGATTTGCCGCAACTGGTTATTCCCATTGCCTAGTGGTGGATGCTGATTTTGTTGATGGCTTTGGATAGAGTTATAGTTGCTATCTGACTCAGTTTGAAAATCATCGTTAGATCGAACAGTCATTGGTTCTGGTCTTTGTGGCTTTGCTTTAGATATTGAGGAGGACCTTGAGTAGCTGTCATCCTGATTACTTTCCAAATCAATATCCAGCCCATTCATAGCATCGGTGGTTGGTATAGGAGGAGGAGCGACTTTGTTTTTCATTGTTGTTCCACGGCTGTCAGTTTGCTGACCTAAATCATATGGACTAGTGGAACCAAACTTGCCATGCGGTGCAACCACTGTATCAGATTGGCTACTGGCCATATCACTTTGGTTATCTTTGAGTGGCGGTCTTGGTTGAAAAACTGGTGAAGAGATCGTGGATGTATAATGAGACGGTCTTCTGGAATGCAGCACTGCTGTTTGCATTGGGGTTTGGTATTGAGACATAGAAGAAGAATCTGTATGTACTGTTGTTTGTGGAGAATCATCAATTTCCTGGGGTTGAGGTTCGATTGTTTGCAAGTCTTCTGGTTTTTGAGAAGATTCGTCATGCTGTTCGATTGGTTGTGGAGCCAGCTGTGAGGTTTCACCAGTAACTTTAGTCTGATCTTCCAAATCGATGGATTTTATATCACTCTGTTCATCCTGCCGTTTCTGATGCAGAACTTTTTCGTTTGTAGATGTATCATATACAAATGTTTCGTCTGAATCAGAATTATTCTTTTCATCAACTTTGATAGCATCGTGTAATCTAGCAGCAAAAAATTCAGCTCTCGTTGATGTTTTACTTTGGATGGTTGGAGTGGAAGAGGCAATATTTGTGGCAGATCCATGTAAAGAACCTTGTCTCAAGTTAGACAAACTTGGGTTGGCTATCGATTTCTTATTACGAAGAGTGGTTGGGTTGAAGGATACGTTGTCATCACTGTTGTTACCGCTTACACTATCAATCACAGAACGCTTTGTTTTCAAGTGATTTAAGAAAGAATCCTTGTTGTTTAAAGAAATGGAAGCGGAAGAGTCAGTTGGCAGTAATGACGGATTCTGACTGTTGGCCGATGCGGTTAGAGACTTGTTTGGCACTATAGATTGTAAAGCTGGATGTGATTGGCCCTCGGGTAAATTATTTGCATTGGTTATAAATGGCGCTGGCGATGATGTGGAGTTATTACTTACTGCGGCAACATTGATATTATTGTGAGTTGGCTGTGTTGATGTCATAATTGAGGCAGTCGTTGAAGAAGTTGTCGAATGAGTTAACGGTAAGATATGTGTCAAATTTGATTCTGTTGCTTGCTCTTTAACCACAGCAACTAACCCAGAAGAAGGTAATACTTTGCTTTTGGGATCTGAATTTCTACCATAAAGGGGATTCGAATCTGGTACCACTGGTTTCTTCAAACTAAGTTGATCAGTTGTAGTATCATTTGATTGGTGGGATATGGGTTCCTTGTTGATATTGGTCTGTTGTTCCAGGGTCTCCTGATTATCGACGCTGTGTTGCATTCTTGTCGTAAATCAAGTGACTTTCGTGAAACTAAAAACAACAAAGTATTGTCCGATTGTGTTGTATTCAACTTTTTGGTAAATATCTTGACGTGATTTTGGGGAATTTCAGACTGGCGAATGTAGGGGTATGGAAAGAAAAAGAGGTTAATAGAGGATATATGAAAAGTCTGAGTCGATTATTCCGGGTGACCAATGGGGAGTTTAATAGTTGGTATATGGTTAAAGTAATAAAAACGAACGGTATCTGATATTGATTAACGACTGTAGATGGTATAAAGTGGATAGTTTTGGGAATGGTATGTCAAAAAGGGTGCAGAAAAGGCAAGCTCAAACAAAGGGAAACACTACTAAGATGAGTAGGAGAGATATTTGTATATATTTATATTTATATAGAGGAACAGAAAGTGGTGTGTGGATGTCGTGGGCAAGCAAATGGCAATTCTGGAATTATCTCATTTATCTGCCATTTCTGAACGTGTGCACTGATTGGGTGGGTGCCAGCCCCTGCCGTACATCCGCATCCCTTTCCGAGTCGGTCCATATAGGTACACATTATCTATTCATGTGGCTGGGGACCAGGCCAGGCCAGACCTCTGATTACTATATAAATCTTCAAATTTTTATGTCCTTGGCCAAGTCCATTGATTGTGTGTTTCGTCTTTCATGCTGTGGACGGCTACACGCAGACCTTCTCCATGAACAGAAAGGACAGAATATTATTTTAAAGTACTGTAAATAACCTAAATGTGACCTATCATGGTCCGATCATTTATAGCAACAACTCGCAAAGAACAGACATCCACAAGAACCAGTTTCCGCGATTTATATACGCAGATATCATTCATTCTACCAAGCAAGTGGGTAAAGAACATCGAACCATTCCTACAGTATACATACTCCAAAAGTTCGTACAGCCCCTACCTACATAACCCTAAGTCGTTGGTATAAACCATCCCACATGAGTAACTGATTTTATGTAATTCTCCTCTTAATATAAAACCGAAATTATTGTGAGATTTCCCAAATAATTAATTATTGGCATTATTATCTCTGACCAGCTTAATGAATACTTTTTCACCATAAATGGAGACCGCCCAGTCCCTACCACATTGTTTCCAAGACCCCCAGCCTCATAAAAGATAAGTTTTCTAAAGAATTTCAATATCAATTAGTCTCCAAAGAAACTCTAATCTATGAATTCAAGGGGAATCCCTAAGGACAGACCAGATTTCCCTAGGGACAGACCAAATTGCATAATATATTATGTAATAATACAATGACATAATAAATTAGCCCACAGTATGACATAATCAGTTTGTCCCACCACCCCTTTACCACAAATTACCGCAAGAAACACGTCACTTTCTACTACAACTACATTCCATCCTCCACTACTATAAGAATACCTCTTTCTTCTTGTTGTCTAGTTCTTTA
>JAHDIT010000113.1:0-43645 GCA_019232045.1 Ogataea degrootiae
GTATGATTCAGTGCTTCATACCATAAAGAGGTAGGGATCTGGAAATGGCTCATAATGTTTTCCCAATCCCCGATAAAGCTTAATTCTTTTACTGTAAGAAATATGTCCGGCCTAAAGAATTTGCCAGAAGTTTTTTCCATTCCAAATTCTCTATTCTATAGTTCATAATATATTAAAGGTTAATCCTTATTTCTAATTCAATTTAAAGTTACAAAAAAACTTTGAATCATTTCTTAGATCTCTAAACTTTCCAAAATCTCATTTTATGCACCCTTTGTTAATATCACCATAAACTCTGTGCAAATTAAAAGTATTAGAAAACTTTAAAACTTTAAAAATATTATGTTTACACTCCTAAAACTGTAAAAGAAACTTAGACATAATTCTACTATCAGACTCTGAAATATTCTCAAAAAAACAAGTTTCCAAGAGAAGCGCAAATGGTTTAGTGGTAAAATCCAACTTTGCCATAGTTGGGCCCCCGGTTCGATTCCGGGTTTGCGCATTTGTCTTATCTTTTTGTTTTTTCGACATTCTTGGTCATTTTTTTTGCACATATTTTAAGATCAGTACATTTTTACAAACGTCTCCTAGTTAGTACATAGACGGTGGGAAATTTTCCCCAAATATGCTAATTGTCTATAACTAATAATATACAATTTGAATTCAGTATTAATCTAAGAGTGCATATATCAATGTGTACCGAATATACCTTCCTTTCTACACCAACAATCATCAATTTCATTCTCAAATTGAATGTAAACTTTACTGATCTTACTTGCATTCTTGAATAATCTATCAATTTTGCTTCTAATGGTTAACGAGTTCTCTGTTCTGTAATACTGGATGTGAATATAACCAGTTAATTTGGAGCTTGAGTCACTAACCGGCCAGAATCTTGGCGTTGTATACGATTTCACACCCGAGATTTTTAATATGTCACTCAACAAATCTCTCAATTTAGTTTCAGAATCACTGTCTAAAGAAAGAAGTAGATTAGCCGAAGACGATTTCAATAAAGGTAAAGAAGAAGCTAAAACCAGCACTGCAATGAAAATGGAAGTTATAGGATCAATCACCGGATAGTTGGTATATCTAATAACCAAAGTAGATATAATCACACCAACTGAGCCTAAAGTATCTGCCATGATATGCAAGAAGATACCATGCATATTATCATTCAAGTTAGCTTCATTCTCATCACCGTCATCACATTTTTCATCAGAGTATGAATCGGTCGATTCCTTCTTTTCACTGTGGTCACTGTCGTGAGAGTGAGAATGGGAATTAGGTGAATTTGACTGAACATGTGAATGCCCATGTGAATGACCACATCCTCCATGATCATGTCCATGATTAAAGGCAAATATACCAACTAGGTTGACAACGAGACCCAGAACACTAACGACTAATAATTCATCAGTCTTCTCCAAATCAACTGGATTGAAAATTCTTTGGAATGATTCGTTCAGAATTCCAAAAACAATACCTAATAGTAACGAACCATTGGTGAAACCAGCCAAAGTTTCAATTCTAGCCAATCCAAATGGATATTGATGGCTTGGATTCTCTGCATTATTTTTAGCCATCAAAGATGCCAAAAGACCAAGGAATAATGATGTACAGTCTAGTAACATATGCAACGAATCACTTAACAAACTCAAGGACTTCGATCTGAAGGAATACAATAATTGAATAAACATGAAAGAGATGTTTAAGAGCAGGAAATTAAAAATTGATTTTGTTTCTTTAGAGTTGAATAGCTGAACTAATAGTGAGAGGAAGGTAGAATTTGGATGTAGTTTATCCTCACTCTTAACTTCAGGCTTTTCGGATGACTGGTTCAATGTACTATCTCTTGAAGGTTTAATAAGGTAAATAAGACAAACATTTAGTAAAAAATCAAAGAAATTTTTCTTGACCAAACCATCAACAAACTCAGTAATATTTTGACTATGCATATCAGTTTCTCCATTTAAACTGATATGGAAAATCAATAGAATGATAAAATTTAGAATAAATAAATTTGTTTTGTGGTTTTCTATAAATAATCCTTTGTTGAAAACTTGGTTTGCTATTTTCTGTTTATTCGTGTTTGGCAAATCCAGTTGACTGAAAATAAAAATCACTGACGAGCCGATACTGACAAATAACATTTTCATATTGAAATCTTCAAAGTTAAAACCTAATAAACAGATCAAGGAAACAAACACAAAAATTAATGACACTTTCAGGTCTGGATAATCCAAGTGTGAGTTGGTTCTTTCAGAAGACAATGGATTCAAAAACACAAACAATGGAACAAGAAGTAAAAGGTAACCAACGATCATTGAAACTCTCAAGTTGCCGGTTAAAACTGAAACAACTAAATCATAAGAAAATGATATCAGATAAATAATGAAAACTTGGTATTGCTTGAATATAACAAGAAGTGTATTATCCCCTACAGAGTAAGTTTCTTCCAACTTGATAGATATATGCTTATTCTTGGTATTATCTATCAACATACCGATAATGAGCAAGTTCATCAACCTCGCTGGTGAAACTAATTGGTCAATTAGAAATATTAGACTCACTGGGATAAATATGAGTGAATTCTTGTGTAGCCTGTTCGACAGTGAAGCTGACACAGCATCAGTAAGTATTGGAACATTGCTTGTCATAATTCCCAGTCTTAATAGCAGGGCTACCACAAACATTGACAGCGAGGATAGAAGACACGACTGAAGTATAGGAATGGAATATTTATCTTTGAACGACACTGATGGGTCGTATTCAATGGAATTAGGGTTGTACAAGTTGCTGGTCAATGTTAGCGATATGAATAAAGTGGGTAGTGATAAAAACAACGGGGATAGTTCTATTATATTGGCAAGTCCCATTTTGATTTGAGTATTTATTGCATAGATTGATGGAAAATCTTATAACGGATGAATGGTAAACTAGGTTCAATTGCCTGATTCTTTTCTCTATCTCAAAGTTCTTGGATGGAATGGAATGTAAGCCAGTAGCTATATATTCTCAGGCAGTTTGAAGAGTTGGACGCTGATCAATGAGTATCCAACCAGAGTACTGAAAATATGTAAGTAAACAGATGCTATAAGTAGATGATTTTTAGAAAGATTTAGTGTATGAATACTGAGGAAACAGCAGTAAGACATGTACAAATTGAAATAGTCGTAATTCAAAGGTAAATAGTTGATGTAATGTATATATGAGTATTGTACACAAAAACACGGTAAAATTTGATTTGTATGCGACGCTTGTGTTTACACGCCGGAAATTGACCACCAGAGAATTTAGCAAGGGTGTTTCTGGGGGTTTACTTGGCTCTGGTTGGGTATGACAGCGCGATAGGACAGATTGGGTTCTGACGTATGTGCTGTCAATATGAGGTACATTGCCTACTTCAATATATATATAGGTATATGCATCATTATAAACAATAACTTCTGTAGAGGAGTGAGCTAGTTGGAGCAAGGACACACAACCTTGCTGGTTTACTATCTACAATACCAGCGACGCGTCGATTCGGAAAGTAGGAGATTTGATCATCATTGAAAAGAGGGTATGATATCTCAAAGAATGTATTCATACAGATATAAATGTATATTTATTAGCCAGTCATCTAACTCGTAAAGACCCCAACAAACCATTCAGTAAAACAGTACAGTACTCATCTTTCAAAAATGCACTAGTTCCATCTTTAGGGTTGGGTTTCAAGATGAAATGAACCAAGTTGTTACTAATCTTATTAAGAACATCTTTTTGCTGTTCTTCAGTTTCCAAAAGTGTTTCCAACTTTAGCAAGTATAACAAGATCAACTTTAATACATTTTTATTCTGTTTTTCAATGTTATTGTCATTGGAATCAGATTCGTAGAACGTTTTTAGATGCCCTGGATCAATGTCAAAGGAAACTTTGAAAACTTGATTCAAAACATTAACTTCGGTGCTTTTGATTAAGGAGTCAGGCAATTCGAGTAAATACCGTCTCATTAATAGCCCCAAGTTGTCCGAGTTTATTCCACGTAACCATTTTCCTAAATTCTCTAAGAACAAATCCATACTTTCCAGCTGTACTAAATTGTTAATAAGTGATCTGGTTTCAAAAACCTCTTTCAAATCCTCAGCTTTCTCTAAGTTTTTTGTCCATGTAACAATCTGTTTCTCTAAAGGAAGAGAAGAAATCGTTTTGAGTATTTCAGAAACTACAATAGAGGATCCACTAGGGTAAATCTCATTCAAATCAACTAATCTAACACCAAATATACTTTTCAGTCTAACGTCACTTTTATAATTTTCAAAGGTCTTCACCCGAGGAATAAATTTTGATCTCATAGAGGTTTGATTGACAAGTGTAGATAAATCTTCTTTCGTGCCAATTGTCTTTAGCTTCTCAACCAACGGGTTGTTTTGCCCCAATAAGAAAATAAATTCCTTGATAAGGTCAGTGATAGATGATTGCATATTCAAGAATGTCTCCTCTAATTCATTTAAAGTCTCAAACATCATGATTTCAAACTCCAACATCTTTGTTTCATATGATACAATTGATTCTTGGTATGATTTGATGGAATTATCTACTAAATCTTTCAGTTTTTTGAGTTTTTGTAAACTATTTGGTTCCTCAGGCTTAGTATTGGTAAATAGACTCAATTTAGAAGAGAATGATTTGTTCCTTTGTGTTGGTAAAGGCAACTTGCCCACTAGCATTAATGTGAGATCTGACCATTCATAAGTTGAGACAGAACTGTTTTGGAAAGTGGTTACATTCTTAGGGGTAATGAGTTCCATATAGATCATATCGTTACATAAACTAAAAGGATCTTTGATGTCTTTGATAAAATTCACAATATAATCCTGTATATCGGTACCAATAAACTCCAAAGATTCTCTTTTACCATAAAAGGAAATGGAAGTTTTCAAATTGTTCTTCACACCGTTGAATACCTTGGTTAATAATACGAGGAAGTCTTCTTTGTCCATTTTCCTACCATCTATAAGGACTTGGTCACGGGCAGGATCCCCAAATAATGATTTGCGTTCTTTTGAATCCTGAACAGTTAATTGCTCTATAAGTTCCTTCAAAACTTCACTGTTGTCGACTTCAAATCTGGCCAAAGCTTCTGAATTATTAATGTACTCTGTTTTCGAAGTGGCTAGTTGCTTCTCAAGGATAGATAAGCTTTTCATGTGGGCAGATGTCACCTCTTTCTTTTCCTGTAGCGTTGCAGTTACTTTGAAAAGGTACTTTTTTGCAAGCACTGATGCATCAGTTATCAATTTGTTCTTGTATTCACCATTCTTTCCTTGCGCTGTGGTGACTTCAAGCAGTTTGTTAAATGCAACTACGGCCGTCATCTGTGGAGAAGCCAGTGATGATGATCCCGGTTGACCAACGGAAAACAACCCACCTTTTCCAGAAACCAGCTTTTCTATTCCTGAAATGCTACGATTATAATCGATAGACTTATTGCAGTAAAAGTCAATGAGATCAATAGCTTCCTGAAGTTTAACGATCGAAGATTTCCTAATAAGGTTATCAATTATTTCATTCAAGGGCAGATCAAACTTGAGTTGATAGAAATTGTCTTTAAAATGATCAGATAGTGCGACGATACTCATATTTGCTTATGTGTTAAAACTTAAGATAAACTCTGATACGAAGTAGAAGCTGATTCAGTGCTTATTCTTTTTAATTAATACATCAACTGAAAAATAGAATTGAAAAATCAGATTTGGTTGATCCTGTAGGAGAATGGAATGTAGATAAAAATCTAGGTACACTATAGTGCTAATCTCAGCTAATTGAAGAGCAAAATGGTAAACATAAAATAAATTTTATCAACAATTGTTTCTAGCAGTGTACTGAAGAAATATGACGTACAAACTAGGGCAAGGTCAAGTATCAATAGATAGTTCAAATCAAACAGTGCAGTGCCTAAGGTAACGATGATCTTCACACTCACACCGTTGTTTCCAAATTTGGTGTGCGGCTTTATTTGTGAAAAGTTACAATTTGATCGTGTTTGGCTAGTTGATATTTGAACAAGATATATTATACTTTCTACCTGTCAGTAAGACACCCAGATATTTACCTTCTGGTCAGTGAGGTATATCGCAACAATGATAAAACTGCACTATAAATGCTTGAACTCCCGATCACAGTTGGGCATCAGACTTAACTGCCAAAGGAGGAACCTATCTTTTTCCTGGGCTGCACTTAAACCAGAACCAATAAGCGCCAATGTTTCATTGTCAACTACACTCAACACAAAACATAATTCAGCAAGAAACAAATACAAAGCTTTGGCTAACATGGCCAGATCAGCACAAGAACTAAAACTTCTGGAACGATTATTTTCACTGTTACCACAATCGCCAAAACTAATTGAACAGGACAAATATTTCCAAAAGATCAAAGAGACAAGACTGGTAGGTGATGTACCTCCTCCACCACCACTGGTTATCGATGAAGAGTCAGCAAATCATTATGTTAGACAACTTGCTAAACTTGATTACCAATATTATCCGAAAACCTTGAGATTTATTGATCACACTTTTGGGGAACTTATGAAGACTAAGCTTCTCAATACGGATTCCTACAATGAGATATTGAATCACTATGCTCGAATGAACAACATGGATATGATCAGCCTGGTTAGACAAAATATGGCCATAAATAAAGTTGATTCAAATATTGATACCTTCAACTTAATAATACACTACATTTTTAGGAACCAAAACAAATCAAACCTCGGCTTAGATCATTCAATAGGCAATGAATTTTTCAATATGAAGATACAGAAGGCTATTCCTAATTTATCAACATTGTATATTTTTTACTCTGATTTTAGAAAGTTCCATTCTAAAATTTTGGACAAATTAGTGGAGCTGAATTTGCCGTTAATTCATATAAATAATCGTATTGTGAGACATAAATTTAGAGATTCTGAATCGATGGACGATATTCTAAAGTTTGTCAAATCGCACGAAATAAATAAAGGCAAACCAGTTATTAACTCGATAATTGAATGTTATTTAGAGACGGGTGACTTTGAAAAGGCTTGGAACTATATGACTGCGGAGATAGATAGCGGTGAATTCACGCCAAATACCAAAACTATAAAGTTGTTTGTTTCATATTTCTGCAAGAATCGTCAGTTTTATCTTTCGGAGTCACTAATAAATTATATGAGTGGCGTTTATGGTATTAGTGATAAATATCCAATGTACACTTTGATGTTAGAATTGATAAATGGCCATAAATTTGAGGACCCTAACAACTGGTGTACATTGACGAAATACTTCTACTCAAGGGCAGGTAAAATGGCACATAAAAATTTGAAATCACTACTAAACAAGAACGGAAAGCTGATAGATCCCAATTTTGAACTCGAAAATTCATCTTATTCGGAGATTCAAAGCATGAATGAAATTTCAGAGAATTTAAATTGGTTAGAAGAACCAATTTGGAACCTCGAATCTAATTCACCAGAGTACATCACTACCACAGTTAAGTACTTCAAATGAATCTAATTACTGTTTGATGATTTCTGTCACTTTTAATATTTGTTTTTTGTATATACGAACATTTATAATCTATGGTTTGTTCGCAGCACAAACTTCACCCCATATTTTTATCCCTTCTTCAATTAAATCAGGTGTCAAATGACTGATGGACAATCTAACACCACTATCGCCCCAATGTCTGTCATCGCCGGTGACTTCAAAGTTATCGCCAGTAGCCAAAATAACACCTCTTTCACGACATATCTTGGCGATTTTCGAAGAATCGTAACCTTCGGGTAATGTAATCCATCTGAAGTAGCCACCTTGGAATGGGCCTGGATCGGTACCCTTTGGCATATACTTCTCTAATGCTGAAGTTAAGACATGCGCTCTTTCAGAGTAAACTTTGTTCAAATTAGCAATGATTTCATCAATAGCCCCATTCTTTAATATCTCACCAACAATAACAGTATTCAGATGAGCTGGGGTACCACCCGATCTATGAGCACCACCTTGAGATAAGTAATGGGCTAGTTTGCTAGTAGCTGTTTCTTGAAAGCCAACTCTCAAACCAGGACCCAAGATCTTGGAAAAAGTGGCATTGGAAACAACGTTACCGAATTCTTCGCCTTCAGGTAAAGTTTCTCTATCAATATGCACCAATCTCTTGTAATGATCTGGATTCCCTTCTCTGTAGTCTAATAAATCATAAACGTCATCACAGATAAGTAGCATGTCGTATTTTCTTGCTATTTTTATTAATCTTACTCTGTTTTCGTAAGTCAGTGAACCACCTTTTGGATTTGAGAAAGTTGGAACAACATACATGACATATCTATAAATTTTTTTCAATGGTCTATCTGGGTCATAAATGCTGCTGATATCATCTGCTATGATTTCAGCTTTAACAGGTTCCAGTGAATCATAATATTTCAATTCTTTTTCTAGTGCTTCGAAATCAAATTGACCATCTGCTAACTCTGTGATACCGGTCATTTTCTTACCAAATCCAGCATCAATAATGGCAGCATTGATTAAGAAATAAGTCGGAGTCACCATGAAGCATCTTCTAGTTAAGCCGTTCCATGGAGATGTAACTTGAGATAAAACGTTCATAATACCATATGAAGCACCGCTTGTTAAATTGATACACTCCGGTTTAGTTGGAGTTCTCAATTTAAAGTTCTTATCGTTCCATTTAGCTATCAAAGTTCTCACCTCTAAATTCCCTAAATCTGGACCGTAATTCAAAGGATGAGTATCGTTGAATCCATCATAATTATCGTTTGTTTGGTCGAATCTTTGAAGAATCTTGGTAGATGCTTGTAGAATCTGCTTTGTTGGCAATAGATCGGTTGAGGGGTGACCTCTGAAGAAGTTGAATTTAACAACAGCCTGATGACTCATGATGATTGCGCTACGGCGTACAAGTAACAGCACCGAACCACCAAGACAACAAAGAGTAGAATAAAGTTTCAGAACACTTTGAAATCAGTTATCTTTTTCAAGCTTCCAAATGGGATTATCACTGGAGAGCTATACTGTGTCCCAATTCGGAAATGCACAGGCCACAATGGAGATAACCATATCAGGCACATGCCACACTGATAAAGTGGCTGGTGAATACCAAACGTTAATTTTCGATAAAAAATGCGAAACAAAAAGCGTGTGGGAGTTGCTTGAAGCAAACAGTGTAGAGGTATCACCTTATGACGTGTCCTCTCCCATATGAAGCTCAGAATAGATCCGTATAAGGCTTCTTCTTCTCCAGATACGATACGAATCCGTACTGCATAAATAAAATAATCACTAGCATAGTCTAAGGTACTTACATTGATCCCTGTTTGTTCGAAAGCCCAAATTGTCAAACTGATTTTCGGTATCCAATTCACAACGAGATCTAACTGGCTAATATTCACTTCCACTAAAGCCCTGAGGTTCACTTACAAAGGATATCAATCATCAGTCGCAGATAATAAAAGACAAGAAACATACACCATGGGAAAAGCTTCGAATCAACAAGCTCCGAAGCAATATTACTATGCCGTTCGTAATGGCCGTGAAACTGGCATTTTCAGCAACTGGGACGAATGTTCTAGTCAAGTTAAAGGCTATTCCAATGCCCAATTCAAAAAATTCGACTCCCCAGCAGCTGCCAATGCATTCGTAGAAGGTGGATTGTCGTCTTCAAACAGTTATAATACATCATATACATCATATGGTTTCTCTTCAATGAAATCGGGTTCAGCTTCATCCAAGGCTCTAAACAATCCAGCGCCTTCGTCAACATCTTCATCCACTTCTGCAAGAAGTCAAAACGCGAAGGCTATTTATACTGATGGTGCATGCCGTGGAAATCAAGGCCCAGACGCCAAAGCTGGATATGGTGTTTATTTTGGTTTAAACGATCCAAGAAATATTTCCCAACCGTTGAAAGGCCCAAGACAAACAAATCAACGTGCGGAATTAACAGCAGTCTCAAATGCCTTAGATTATGTTCATCGCTCTGGTTACACAGAGCCACATAAGATCAAGAGTGACTCCGCCTACTCTATGAATTCATTGCAGAAGTGGGGTGCAAATTGGGAGAGAAATGGATGGGTTACTAGTACCGGAAAACCTGTTGAAAATAGGGACATTATTGAACCAGCATATAACAAGCTGAAACTGATTAACGACAACTATAAGGAAAGGGGATGGGGAAGTTTTGCTATGGAACACGTGAGAGGCCATTCTGGTGATCCTGGTAATGAGGCCGCTGATAGACTTGCTACCATGGCTGCTGATTCAAATAACGAATCCAAATAGTTCTCCAATTTGAATCTGATACAGCTTTTGATGATTTGTTAAATTCTTTTTTTACCTATTGTTAAATCTTTTAATCTTCTCAAATTCAATCAAGCTATACGTATATTAAAAATAATATATGACGATTTATGAAACGTCAACTAAAATTTCTAACTCAGTTTAGTTGCTTAATTATTATCAAGCCGATCATCTGTAACTGAGAGTAACCTCCCCTCATAAGTTTCCATTCACAGATTGGTTAGGTTTCTTGCTCTGGTGGTTGTTGTGGTGAAAAACCTAGATCAGTTTTGTTACTTGACTGGATTATTTGAAAGCATTGCTGGATCTTCTTTATGGCAATAAAGAAGATTCACACGGACAAGTTCACTTGCACGCAAAAAGACGCCTATTTTAGAGTAAGTGGGCCTAGAGACGTTTCGTCAATTAGCCCAAAACGGAACTTTTATGAAGGCCTGTTTAAAATACATAACGAACTTTGTAGTAACCCAAAGTCACTGATGAATGTTCAAGTGATAAGCAAGTAAACGGCAAAATGTGGTTAAGCAAATATTCTTCTAGGAGTTTTATCCCTTAGGCTAAATGCACAGTCATAATAATCCAAATCTTTTGAAACTTGCGGCTCATGGGATATAACTTTTCAAAATTTAAAGAAGCACACGTCAAGTTTTCAAAGCAAGTCTTCGAAGACTGGCAACTCAGTTACTAAATGGATGAAAATCCCAATTAGTCTGAAGTCTATCTCCTAAAATTTTTAAAATCAAACTGGAACATAATAAATCCGTTTGATAAACATAGATCTTTGAACGGTAACCGAAAAGCGGTGCTCCTATTAAAACAGTCTGAACGCACCTAGCAGGAGAAGGCTGAGATCAAAAGATAGACCCCACATTTCAAGAATCGACAACTGAAAAGACAATTACAGAGTTACCTTCCCAATAATCAATAATACAGCAATATGGTGAGTTTAGGTTCTTTATACAATGCAACGATAAGATACGAGCTATACTTTAAAAGATACATCTTACAATGGATATCTGCATTCGCTATCTTTTTCACAAGTGGATACATGGAATTGAACATAAAACCATTTCAAAGAAGGTTTTCTTTGAGTAACCAGGCGATTAACTATCCATTCACCGAACATGAACAATTCACAAATATTAAACTAGGTATTTACGCCGTTCTTTTACCTTATACTATAATGATGTTGATCATTTTAATTAAATTTATCCAGAATCCAAAACAAAAATCCAAATACATCCATCTCGCAAACATTACAACATTAGCATTTTTCTTATCACTTTCTTTAAATGGATTCATCACTGAATTCCTGAAACTTAGAATAGGTAAATTAAGACCAGATTTCTTAGCGAGATGTGGACCAAGTAAAGGATTATCGATGTTACAGAACTACAGAGTGGACGTTTGCACTGATCCGTTCGGCAAGTTTCTTACAATGGATGGTTTCAAATCATGTCCATCTGGCCATTCCTCGTTTTCGTGGTGTGGATTGACGTTCTTGAATTTATGGATCATGGGTCAATTCAATATTTACAGCACTGGTAGCATCACAGCTGGTCGTTTTCGACTTGTTAAGTTGTTGAATCTATTGCCTGTGTTGCTTTGTTTTCATATTGCAATTAGTAGATCGCAGGACTACCGACACGATTATACTGATATTACATTAGGTACTATTATTGGGTTATCAGTTTCCACCTTTATTTACAGACAGTTTTTCAATTCAATTTATGCCGAAACTTCAGATTTAACTCCATTTGACGATGATCATAAAGTTCTCGATGTGTCTGAAGATGTGAGGCTACCTCGATAGACAAACATATACTGACAGCTATGTACTTTACGGTATATATGTATTTTCATGTGTGAAGAATGGAACCACAGGTGTTCTTCTTCCCTATAGTTCATATTTGTTTCAGGCAGTGCAACTGAATGATTTATTCCGTGTAGAGGTGTTTCCTTAAAAGCCAACTATTTTCAAATCGAATCCAAAAAAAGGCGATCCATCATTTGCTATCGCCGTCTTCGATATCGATTCAGTTCAACTCGAAACATTTATCTCTGTCTGTAAGATGTGTATATAAACATAGTTATATAACCTGCTATTGCTTGTTTTACTTGAGAAGTGATTCAATTTTGAACTCATTCTGTTGATCACACATTGTAAGTATACATTGCGTATCTATTCCAATTTAGTTTGTAATTATTTACTGTTGTTTTGAAGGATTTACCTATGATATCAAGTGTTACGAGTTCGCCACTTTGAGAAGTACATTTCATTGGGTCCATCCATTGAAAGCAGAATGACAGTGAATAAATTTGTTTCCTTTCACATATTCATAGCCTTTAAATTGAAAATGCCTTTTAAATAATTGCTATTTATAATATTATGAATACATACTAACAAATTTTCATGTTTTTTCCAAACCCCAAGTTTACTCTTTACAAGAGTCAAACTTATGAAACTAATAAAGATTAACAATAGCTAACTACAAAATGTCAGAGGCAAGCTCTCCAAAACCAGAAACAAAAACTGAAACGCACATTAACTTAAAGGTGTCAGACGGTAACTCTGAAGTTTTTTTCAAGATTAAGAGATCTACTCCATTAAAGAGACTAATGGATGCCTTCTGTAAGAGACAAGGTAAAGATGCCAGTACTTTGAGATTCTTTTATGATGGCTCAAGAGTCCATGCAGATGCTACACCAGATGAATTAGATATGGAGGAAGGTGATGTTATCGAAGCCCATAGAGAACAAATCGGTGGTTCTTTATAGATAAAGAACGAAAGAAAGAAATAATCTAGTTTATTAGAAAGTGGATGTTGCTATAGATTATCATGATTTAATATCGAATTTGGATATGATACACATAAAGTATATGCTATTTATAATAATTGGCATATATCTGCTACATAAAGTGGGCATCTTATTTAATATAACAGGGGATATAAGTGGTTTTGTTTCATTACCCATGATTTTACGACCTCTTTTAAAATTGGGTGTTTGCTTTATTTGGCTGTGCTTTTTCTGTTCTTGTATTCCTTTTTTATGTGGGTTTATATGTTATGTTATAATGCGTACAGTGGGTTTTGTTTTGTAAATTATACTTTATTGGCTACAGATTCTTGAATCTTTGAAACCATATTAAATCCGGAATTTAGACAGACAAAAGTAGGTAAAACTGTAGTGGATTTGGATCACATAAGATATATGTTTATTATTCTTACCCCTATTTAGATATGCTACACATAGTTCCATGATTTGTAAAACTTACTCATCATTAATAATACAGTGTACCTATAAGACAGTCTCCTTCAAGATGAACAAACAAGGACCCTTTTGGGTGCGTGGATGAAATGCTCCCGACCTCCCAACCTACCAGCGCGCCGCCACCGCCCCAGCGGACAGGCGAGCAACAACACGCTTCGTCTCTCTCTCTCTCTCTCCCCTCCCCCCCGTTCACTCGCCGTCTCACCCATACGCGTTAGTTATCATGCTACTCCCCCTGTCAATCAATATGTTAATCAATGATCTAAACGCGTCGCTGTTTACTGTGCATGGGTTTCTGCCCTGTTAACTCTTGTGCTGTTTATTGTTCTCGGTAGTCAGAAAGGTCCTCGACAGGAGTAAACATCAACCTTTTTCCTCTTTCGGATTATCTT
Organism: Ogataea degrootiae; assembly: GCA_019232045.1. Taxonomy (NCBI): domain Eukaryota; kingdom Fungi; phylum Ascomycota; class Pichiomycetes; order Pichiales; family Pichiaceae; genus Ogataea; species Ogataea degrootiae. The sequence continues at coordinate 14,007 of JAHDIT010000113.1, forward strand.
GCAATCTTTTTGGTAAATCATTTGCATCTTCCTTATTGTATTCATCCAAAGCTACATGGATATAATCTCGTTTTGTTGTATTTCCAATCTGTCTGCATTGTATTCTATTCTGTTGTCATTTCAAGTAATAAATTATCGAAAAAACTTAAACGCCAAAATGTCAAATATCTGATAGCTCGTCTTTTCTTGTAACAAACCATCTCTCTAGTCTTGTCTTATTTTACTACTTTCATTATATCTACTACATTAGCCAATTCAATTAAGTCAGTATTTTATGGTTGTGAAACCGTGAATTTAAACCATTGATATAGACCTGTTCTTAGAGACAACCCTGAGAAAGAATTTAGACATTAGAAAAGACATTCCTTTATTTATCCCCTCGTTTTAGCAATTTACTTTGACTCAATCGCTTTACATTACTGTTAAAACCATTCTAATCAAAAGTAAGTCAGAAATTTATGCCAATCCTTCTAAAGTTAAAACAACTTCTTTCAAGTACACCTAGTTTACTAACAATCTAGATTAACGCGTTTAACTAACCTTTAATCACCTCTCTTTGATCAGATGACTCAACATTCTAGGCAGGGTTCTTTTGCATCGTCTTACATATCATCCTCTGCAATTGGACTCGGAATATCAAATCAATCGAACAGATCAACCCCAACTAAAAACCCTCTCAAGATTGGTCCTTGGAAATTGGGGAAAACATTAGGTAAAGGTGCAACCGGTCGTGTGTTATTAGCCACAAATGTTAACAACGGTAAAAAAGCTGCTGTTAAAGTTGTTTCGAAGTCTGCATTGACTAGTGAAACTGGCTCTGACTACGGTGACGACAAAGGTCGTGATGCAGCTGGCCTGAGTTACGGTATTGAAAGAGAAATCATCATTATGAAACTATTAAACCATAAAAACGTTTTAAGATTGTATGATGTTTGGGAAACCGACAAAGCTTTATATTTGGTGCTGGAATACGTTGAAGGTGGTGAATTGTTTGACCTGCTTGTTGAGAGTGGCCCATTACCTGAAGACACAGCAGTTGAATTCTTCAAAAATATAGTGCTTGGTATTTCTTACTGTCATAGTTTAGGTATCTGTCATCGTGATTTAAAACCTGAAAACTTACTACTGGATAAAGAATACAACATTAAAATTGCCGATTTTGGCATGGCTGCTTTGGAATCGAATGAAAAATTACTTGAAACTTCTTGTGGTTCTCCTCATTATGCTGCTCCGGAAATTGTTAGTGGACTGCAATACCATGGTTCAGAATCTGATGTTTGGTCATGTGGTGTTATTTTATTTGCTTTATTAACTGGTAGACTGCCATTCGATGACGAAAACATTAGAGATTTACTTTTGAAAGTTCAAAAAGGTGAGTACGAAGTTGTTGAAAACCTTTCTAAAGAAGCAAAAGATTTAATTGGCCGTATGCTCACCGTTGACCCTGAAGAGAGGATAAAGACAAGAGATATCTTGCAACATCCGTTGGTTAAGAAATATCCTTTCAACAAACAAGATCTTGAAGATTATGTGAACTTACCTTCTCCAAATTCCGCTACCAAACCAGTCAACTCGAGAGAGGAAATCGATAAACAAATTCTTGAAAACTTGGTGATTTTGTGGCACGGAAGAGATACTGAATCCATTGTTAATGCTCTTCTATCTCCAAAATCAAACCCTGAGAAGACCTTCTACTTGTTGCTACTAAGATATAGACATGATCATAACAATTCAAACTCGCATACTCAAGAATTAGTTAGAACTTCATCAGTTATTTCAAAGGTTACTCCAACTTCAAGTGAAAGTAGTACTCCGAAGAAGAAAAGATTATCACAAACTTTCAGTGCCAGTAGCTCACATAAAAAGCTTATTTCATTCCAAAGTCAAAAACAAGTTACACCTACCAAGCCATTAAAGGAATTCGATATTTCAAATGCTCCACCAGTTACTCAAGTCGGTGCCTACAATGAACTAGTTCAACAAAAAAGGGGTATGAAAGTTTCTCCTTCCAAACAATTGAATGATTTGACAGTTTCAAACAACAACATCAACGGAATCAGTAAACGATTATCATTGACAAGTTCTGTCTCAAACAAGAGAAACTCAATGATGTTCTTAAATGAGGCTATCACTGCTAATAGAAACTCTTTATTAGTTAGTAACGAAAACAAGAGAAATTCTGTTTTAGGTTTAACTGACACTTCTGATAACAAGAGAAATTCAATTCTAGGTAAGAGAAAATCAACCTCTAAGATGAAGAGAAACTCGGTCACTACCAAGTTATTATCAACTTATGCTAAACTGGCTTCGATTGAAAACAGTAAATCCAAAAATATGGAAAACTATGGTAGAAGAACTTCTGCAGATTTTGCTACCCTTTGTGATATGCTGTTCAACGGTGACGGTGAAGATGCTGAAGCACAATTGGCTAACTCCAGTTCTATAGCCACACTAAGTGCTTTGGTGTTTGACAAGGAAAACAAGAGAAGCAGTAGGCGTATCTCTATGTCTCCACAAAAGAGAAAATCGAGAGGTACTGTCAGGCAATCATTGACTAATGCTAAAAAGAGGCAATCTTCATATGCTGCTTTGTTGAATGATTCACCGACTAAAAAGTCACCAAAAAAGAAAAAGAGCAGAGCTTCATCTAATCCATTGGAAAGAATTTCAAGAATTTTGAATAGTAATGATTTGGAACAAATCAATAGAAGATCGATGTCCACTCAACCAAAAAAGAGAGTTCCTTCTGTTGGTCCTCCTCCAAAGCCCGTTTCTAAATTGGATCCGAGATATCAAGTCTATGAACAATATCAGAAGAGAAAATCATTGGCTGCTGATGCTATGTTTTCTGTTGAAGAGGACGAAGATGGTGCTAGACAAGATGATTCTACTACTGAAGTGGAAGTTGAAGATTCAGAAACCGTTAACGATGATGATCAACAATCAGCTGCTGGTACTTTCCACAAAGATTTCATTTCTGAAATGAAAAGACAACACTTTTACGATTCTCGATATGGTGGGCTACACCTAAACGGTGCTGGTGGTAAAGAAATTTCAACTGTTGAGGAAGAAGAACAAAATGGGTTAGCTTCATCCAATACAGTTGTTAGAAAGTCTAAATTACCAACAACTTTAGCTGATGTTAAAGTCCCTCAAGTCACTAGACGTTCTAAGCACTTCCCTGATACTGAAAAGAGATTAAGTGTGCTATCGATCTATTCAACAAAAGCATCTTCAACAAACTTGGCTGGCTACTTAAAGGACTCGAATACTTTTGGTAAAGATAGAGCTTCTAAGTCTGCTAGATTGAGTATGATATTCCAAGACGATGATAAAGAAGACACTGTTGACATGCAATTTCAATTAGAAACTCCCTTTAAGAAGAAATCTAAGAAGCAAACTGAAGAAGAAGAACTGTTTTTTGTAGACAACAGCTTCAACTCTGCAAATAAGAGAAAGTCATTTTTATTCTCTACCGAAGAAATCCCACAATTGAAATTTAAAGAATCAAAGGATACGTTAATTTCAAACTCAAATTCAATCGGTAAGAGAATGAACCTACCGGAAATCCCAGGTTCTCCGATCAAAGAAAAGAAAAAAAGAAAATCTCAACAAAGTCAGTTCGATATCTATGACGATGAAGGACAATCAAAACCAAAAACTCCAGTTGTTAACACCGAAGAGGACGGTGATTACGATGCGCAACTAGAAGCATACAGCTCATACGTTAACGAAACCGATATTACACCAACTAGACGTGCACCAGCACCACCTGTTGAAGCTGCTATTGCTAGTAAGAATGGTTCAGGTAAATTGCAGTTCCCAAAACAACGTAAGCCATTGGGCAACATTGATGACGCAACTGACAAGAGAAATGCCAATGAGAACAACAAGAGATCTGCTTCATTCTTTAGAAAAATGTCGTTTGGAAAGAAACAACCTGCCACGGCCGCAACTGTGGATGAAAACACCACCGTTGAGACCAACAATAGCAAGAGAAAAGTTTCTTTGGGACAAGCATTTTTGGCATTGTTTGGTGCTGGCGAGGCACAAAATCCTAGTAACTTTGAACTATTGACGATTTTGTCGCAGGACGATTTCTTTGAGGCTTTGAAGTCATTGTTGATCAGTTGGAAACAACACGGTATTACCGATTTGAAAATCGAGAAACAAAGTTATAAGATCGTCGCTACTATCTCAAAGAAGAATGCACTTGGTTTAAAGTCATGCAAGTTTGGTTGTCAAGTTGTTGAATCTCGTAAAATCAACAAAAAATCTAAAATTCAAGCCAATTCAAAGTTAATTTTCTCTAATTTGAAAGGATCAGATAAGAGTTTTAGTAGATTGACTGAAGAAATTAGAAGAATCTTGGATAAGGAAGATATTTTGGTTAATTGACTTCGCCCTTAAAATACTTTTGTTATATTAGCTCATGTGTATTCTCCCTCTCCTTTCTGTTAGTTTATTAGCTATATCACTGTTATCGTTATTAATTTTTTTATTCTCTTTTGCTTTTCCTTTTTGCTGTTTATATATAGACATTGTATATTTTTTTTGTTATTGCTTTTTATGTTAATGCATTTATTTCGATCATTTCCAGAAAAGAGCTGCACCCGGTAAAAGATTCAATGTTACAGTAAGTTAGATTAACAAAAAATATTATTGTTAAGACAAAGAAAGATAAAAATACAAAAGAGTGAAGGTATACGTTGAACACATAAGATAAATTTTTACTCAAGTTATAAAAAGTTCACAAAAAGAAATATTCTACTAGCTTTGAGTGACTGTTGTAGTTGCCGTTGTTGCCATGGTTGTAGCGCTTACGGCTGGCCCCGTATCTGCCTCTGTTGTTAGGGCACTTTCATTAGCTATTTCAATGACTTTGACAGGTTCCACAACAATCAACTTATTCTTCTTCTTTGCAGCATTTTTCTGTTTGATTAATTCAGATTTCAGTCTTGAATCTCGCAAACTTTTCAAAGCAAGTTCCATTATCAAAGTATTGAATCTGAAATAACTTGATTGACTGAAAAGTGGGTCCAAATTCTGTATGAAAATATCAATCAAATAAGGTCTGAAGATAGCATATCTAGTTGCATACGTGTTTGCCAATGATTTTCTAATCTCTGTTGTAACCTCTGTCTTTTTCGATAAGTCATATTCAGGAGAAATAATACTAGCCAATCCTTGGGTGAACTCTTTCATGGAAATCATCTTTTGGAAATCATCTCTGTTTGCTGTGAACATGGAGTAATTTAATTCAATTTCCTTGATTTCAGGAATACCTGAATCACCAGTGTCAATCTCATCTGGCTCGTCAGGATCTGCGTTATCTTTTGTCTCAGTGGTACTCGATTGAGTTGAATCCTCCAGTTGAGATATTGCAGTAGGCTCTGCATTTTCTGTTGAGGTTTCTTTGTCTGTTCCTATGTCGTCAGGCTTCCCTGGCTGTGCACTATCAGGTGAAACCTCTGGTTTTCCGTTGGTATTTGAATCCTCTCTATATTCCTTCTCTAGATCAGCAGTAGATACATTAGTTTGTGTGGAAGCTTTTTTGACCTTCGAAATTGCTAGTTCAGTCCTAGTATTAATATGATGCATCAATTTTGCCATCTTTTTGTATCTGAACAAAGATACACCATCCGTTATCAAATTATTCAAAAATTCAACTCTATCATCAACTTCACTTTCAGGAAGTAAATCCCCAAAAATTGATAGATAATCATCAGTAGAATCAAAAATCTTCAATTTCTTTAGGCTGGAAGTATACATCGTTGGGTGATAGCCTTGATCGTCAATCAAACAGTTAGCAGAAAACTTGAACTTCGGTAACCTTTCAGTACCAAACAGGGAAAGGTTATCAATAATATACTGATATTCACGTTCATGAAGAAATAAAATTGGGTCAAATGATGGCTGGTTAAACTTCTTATATGCTTGAGTTGCAAAATCATGGATGTATCTATCAACTCTTTCTCTTTCGTCTAGCGGGGAAGATTCGCCATATTTAACAAATGCCTCATAATAGGGTGGTTTGTACAATCTCTCCAATTTCTCTTGAGTTTTCAATTGAGGTTGATTTGAGACCCCAAATTTGAAATCTTCATATAAAGACTTCAGAGTGCTTATCTCTTGTTTTGGTCTTCGGGTGCGTTTGTTTTGAGTTCCAGTTGGAGTATCCGAAGAATCTGAAGATGATGGCTCTTCTGGTTCAGACTCATTTTCAGGGGTTTTTGACTTTTGGAGTTTCAAGCTCTTGCTGTTGCTGCTTTTTTTGTGATCTTGAACAATTGGCTTGTGCTTTTTGGGCTTCTTAGCCTTTTGTAGTTTGATGGCTGAAACAACAGTTATGTCGTCATTTTCGGGTTGTTTTTCTTCAGCTTTCTTTTGCATGACTCGTTTCGATGTTCTTCTACCAAAGATTGCATGTGTTAGATCCTCTAACGAAACAGAGTTTACTTGTCTTCTTCTTCTTCTTTTACGATCGAGTCTTTGAACAAAGAGATCGTCATCAAATTCGTAATCCATTCTTCCTTCATTAGAAAGCACTTCTTGTAGCTTTGTAAACTTTTCTTTCTTTTTGATTCCTTCAACAACTTCATTTGGTAAGTTGTGGAAAATACGACTATCAATCTTAGAAAAATAAACCAAGAAGTCAATCAAACATATATCTTGCCTTGTGTCTTTCAAAGTATAGAGTAGTAAATAATTGAAAATTTCAAAGGCAACTAAATATCTCTTACTTGTTTTAAAAAGTTCCTGGAACTCACCCATGACATTTTGTTTGAACTCATCTAACGAATAGATTGGAGCAGCTTTGAAATCATGCGAAGGGTTGTCTTCAACTATCTTATCTAGTATTGTTGCAAACTTATTAATATAAATATCGATGTCTATACCTTTGTCTGTCATTTTAGAACTCAAATTGTATACAATAGTGTAAAATTAAATGACAACAGTGTAATTATATTTCGAATTGACTGTTTCTCTGTAGTCGGTACAAAAAAATGCCTAGTTAAATTCAACGAACAAGTATAGAAACTCAAAGCAAATAATAGTAAACAAGACCAAATCCAGGATAAAAGTAAGGGTAGTGTTCAAGTAAATACTTAAAGATCAAAATCGACGCAAAATAAACCAAATTTCCGTCGCGCCGATTCCGTCTATTTTATGCAAAGCTTAGCACAGCCTTTAGAAATTTATTCTTTGCTCCCCCCAGATCTGAAAAGCATCCCGATTGGGAAAGAGGCAAGGACCAGCCGCCTGATCCTACACAACTTTATGGTATCTGATACATACTCATTCATTTCTCAATAGCCCCTTTCAAGCACATTATCAAGAATCATTACCTTCGATTCTTCTGAATCGCACTTCTTTAACATCAAAACTTGAACACTTGAGCATCCGAATATTTAAGTTAACACTAAGTTTAAATAAAGTATAACAGAATCAGCCGACAAGCGAAAACAGTTTGATTCGAAGCAAGTTATCGTCATCGATCAACCGGCCAAAGCACCCAAATGACTGATGTAATAAGTTTTCAAAATCAGGGTTACTATAATAACTGGTACCAAGAGATAGTCAAACAACCTGTTTATCACTTATCTGACAACTCTAGAAACATCAGTAAACAGCGAGAGCCTTTACTTCAAGACCAAGGGCAGCAGATAAGAGAACGTGCTGTCAATGTCGACTACATAACTACCTCTAATTTTACTACAGGCGCACAGGAATACCATGATCTTAACTTACCAGATTCTCCAAAACTGAGAAACAGAGTGGCCGCCTTCAGAAGATCAAACTCGTCATTACGAAGAAGTGCCAGTGCGGCATCAACCGTTAGTTCCAGACAGTTTCATGCAACCAGAAAGAAGCCATTCCAAAAGCCAGGCTATTACAAGATACCAACTCATAAAAAGAAAGAGAAAAGGGAATCTATTCTTCCCAACTTCAATAACCAAAGGCAATTAGACTCCATCTTCAAATTACTATCTACCGAGAACTTACCATGCATGCCTGATTACATGATAGAATATAGCATTGCCCCTAAATCCAATGAATTAAAATGGAACCCTCCTTTGAAATATGAAATAAAAAAAGCTCACTTGATATATAATGAACTATACTTACAGGATACCAATTTAACGATGAATGAATTTTTATCAAGTTCTGGAAAACTATCACAAAGAATCAACCCAGACAACAAGGCCAACATCCCAAATATATCGTCACTAAGGCGTGGACTAATAAGGCAGAAATCAATCGATCAAATGGATAAATTTGGAGTGGGCTCTGACAGATTCAAACAACTTCAAAAACCAGGTTATAAACTAAACCCATCTGCAAATCGGTTAAGTACGATGGCGGAAATAAGTCTAGCGTCTAGTTCTGAGCATTACAACGAGTACAAAAGCATGATATTTAGCCGAAACTTGAAGTCCTGGAAAGAGTTGGAAATACTCTTGGAGTCACAGGAAGAAATCAGGGATAACGATTATCTGTTGACGAGGTTGCTGTTTGAGATATATTTAAGAAGAATAGTCAGTTCAAGAATGGCAATTAAAATGGGTATTGATCAGGCTAGAAAAGGTGACGTTGACGCCTGGGAAAAGCTGAAGTCGCTTATTGGATCAGTTTATGGTGAAGATCAGACAAAGTTTTTTGAAGAACAACACTAGTGTTTATAATTAAATATTCATCTTTTCCACGATCGCTTTACTTGGTTTTCGTTTCAACAACATATATTCCTATTATGTTTTCTTCGCTAGTTACTTTATTCATTAAACATGAAACGTAAATTTATTAAAATAATAACTTAAAAATTAAAACTTTTTATACTCAATAATGATTCTCTAATTACTCACAAAGATCATAGCTCTGCAACTTTGAAAGTCTTCTTGATAGCTTCGTTAGCTTCATTCAACTTCAATCTGTCACCGAACAATTGTCTAATCTTTCCGTATTCACTATCCAAAATTTCAACCTTCTTAGCAATCAAAAACTTTTCCAACTTGTCGGTCAATTCCTGAGAACATAAGCAACATTCAAACACCAATTGCACAATGCTCTTAAAGAAATTAATAAACGTTTCACTACTACCAGCACCCATCATTTTAGTAAAGAAGTTATTGAAGTTGGAATTAAACCAAGCCCATAACAGTTCATAAGAATCGGGTTGGAATTTAAATCCCAATAACACCAACTCCGTATCAGAATTATTCATATTGGACAACGCATAGTTTAAAGTTTTTTGTCTCAATTCAGAAGTTGAAGTAGATCCTAAAGAAGTCAATGCAGCTTTCTTAATATCAGCTTCAGTATTAACATCGGAAACGTTGGCTTCAACTTGACCTGGGTTCTTGATAAGCGCCATAATCTCTTTATAGTCTTTAACGTTTGCCTTGTATAAAGTGTTTGATAGTATAGCATTTAATAAAATCTTTGGAATCGAGTAGTTCGGACCGTTTGTTAAAGCCTTGTATAATTGTTTGCAAATGGCTTGTGATTTCTCGTTGCTGTAACATAGTGATAAGACAGAAGATCTGACAGACAACTCGGTGTTTGGCATCTGTGTGAAATCAGCACCTTCCCAAGTAAATTGATCGATTAAAGTGGTTGTCAAGTTATCTAACCACTTCGAGAATCCTTCGTACATCGGTTTATCCTTGAAGTATGAAACAGTTAGGATAGATTTGCTCAAATTGTTAGTTAAAGTTAATGCAATATTCATGGCAGTTGGGTTGATTGGCTTTGAACTCTTTGAAATAGATTCAACAATTTCAATTAATCCCAAAATGACATCGTCCGATTGGTAAGATTCACTCAAAATAGTGGAAATATCCAACAATATTTGGCATTGTTCAATATCGTTCAATTTTTCAAAATTTGCAGCTATATTCTTGTACATTGGTAAGGGGTATTTAACAGTGGCAATAGCAGTGTTGTTAGCATTAACTATTAGGACATCCTTAGCATCTAATTCAATCTTTCTATCAGTCAATAACTGTTTACCAACAACGATTTCGCTATCTGTAAACTTGACGAATAAAGGAACTTGGTAAGGAGTATCTTCAATTGATGCTTTTGGATTGTACATAAATCTATGCTGTTCAATAATCAACTTATCACCATCTTGTTGTTTAACATCCAGGATTGGGTAACCTGCAATTCTAATCCATGAGTTCATAATGGTTGGGATATCGTATTTGAACTTGTTCAATTCATGATCCTTTAAGAAATTCCATAAATCAACTGGTTTGAATAAACCAAATTTGTTAGTCTCAACGAAATCACCAATAATCTTAAAAAAGTTATCGAAGTTATCGTTAGGTAAATCATTAAACAAATTACCCAACATTCTAACAACAAATATACCCTTTTCATAAGAATGTTTACTAAAAGTACTTTGAATCTTATCAGCAGCCACATTCTTTGCAAAAATAGGTTTCATGGATTCTAAACCTTGGTATCTCTTCATATTGAACAAATCATTGTTAGTTTGATCCAACCAAACTTGACGGGTCTCATCCAATTCATTTAGAACTGCATTGGACATAAAAGTGGCGAAGGCTTCGTTTAACCAAGTATAATCATAGCTTTCAAAAGTAATCATATCACCCACATACATGTGGACCATTTCATGGACCAGAACATTCTTAATCATATTAGTAATAGTCAAAACTCTAGCAGGATCATCAACGTCGGGGGTAAGAATATGATCGTTTAAGATTTGAATAATTGACCAATTTTCAACACCACCATCACTTAAGAAAGGTAAAGCAACAAAATCTAGCTTTGGCAAAGGATAGCTGACGCCAAATTTAGATTCAATGATAGGTAACACTTCAGTAGCAGTTTTTAAAGCCAATTGGGCTCTCTTTGATTCACCAATTTGTGTGTAAACTCTGATTGGGAATTCCAAGTTGTCCTTCAAAGGAATGATTTCTTCAACAAATTCGAAATCACCAACAACAAACCCAAAAACAGAAGTAGTCATCAGGGGAGTTCTTTCAAACACAACCAATTTACGGCCATCATCCAAATTTTCGGAGCTTTCGATTGGGGTGTTGGAGACGGAAGTATAAGCCTTATCAGTATTAATGGCAAGCTTGAATGGAACTTTAATCAATATATCGTCGATACATGGAAAGATTGTTCTAGCAAAAGAAGGTTGACAATGGGTTGATATTATATCTAAACCTGGTTTACCAGTCTTTGGGTCCTTATAACGAGTTTTGAAAACACCTCTTGTGAAATCTTTAACAGCCATAGCGGGACGAACAACACCTAAGAAATGAACTCTTAGCTTCAAATTCTCTTCAGCTAAAACTTCTTTAAAAGTCAAAGTATCTGAATGTAATTTGATAGTTTCAGTTTTTCTGTCTGACTTCATACTTAGTTGTGAAACTGTAGAACCTTGGTGTAAATAAGCATCTGTAGCGATCAACTCGACGGAGTTTAGGGTGATTTCAAACTTTAAATCTTCAGCTTTTGAATCAGTGAACTTTTCGTTTTCAGTTAAACCCATCAAGACAATACCAGTATAATTGGCCTTAACCGGAGTAATTTCAAACGAAAGATCGTATGAGGTTGGGATAACTCTATTTGCAAAGGCTAAGGAGACCATTGGTGGGGGAAGATCTTGGGTCTTCTGTTGAGACATGATTGATCTATCGGTTCAGTGTATATAAGCTAAGTTGAGTGTTTGTGCAATGAAGTTGAGAGGGAAATGAAATATTAAACGGAGTTTACAGAAACAGACGAAGGAAGGGAGAACGATATATTTATATAATCATACCAAAATATGGGGTAAAACAGAAAAGAACAAAAGCTCGTTGACAACGGCAAGAGGTACAACCTGAAAAAATCGAAATAGACTAAGCGCGCGCGAAATATCCGTGATGGACGTTATATTTTTTAGAGGGTTCTTTGGTGAGGGGCACAGGCAGAGGATGAAGAGTGGGCGGTGCGGAAGAGAGAGTGTGTATATGGAATGGTGTATACCATAAGTATAACAGAGTATACATTATGAGCCTTTTTATGAGCCTTTCTAGTAGGTTCGAATGGGGTGTGGAGTGAGTGGTTGAAAGGGATAAAAGAAAGAGAAAGAGAGGATCTCGGCAACTTCATTTGCGGATCGACGATCGAATTCAGGATTTTGCGGGGGAGCCTGGAGATGAATGTAGAGTAGCATTGAAAAGGAGATACAAAGGTGTTGAGATAGGTGATCTCCAGAAAATCAAGTTAGAGTTTAGAGGTGAGGCTGGAATCAGAGCCCAATATTGGAGTGGTTGTGTATATTATAGTATATATATATATATATGCACTATGTCTGTGTGTGTTTACTTCAAATTGGGCTTCATAGACTGGGAAAGTGGTAGACAAGAGGTGCTGTTGGGGCAGACGCAGAAACAGAAAATTGGCCTATATATGAAATATTGATATTGTAGTGGTGTTAGGGTGAGGTGCCATTGAGTTGAGTATCATGTGACTACTTATCATGTGACAAGGCGTCTTGCATTCTTGTTTTTCTTTCCACCGCCTTGATTACCATGGAAGGTTTTGGAAGAAAAAAGACGATTCTGGCAAAAAGTCTCATGCGGCGAAGAATGGAATTGATCAACTCACTTTGGTCTTTGCACCGAACAGGAAGTATAAGGATTTCTAATCACACTTCCTTGTTTGGTCCTTCGATGATGGTCAATATATATAGACTGGTTTTTTTTTTTTGACTGTTTCCTCTGCCCCTCTCTATACATCCCAATCAACATCTATCCAAAGTTACAACTTATTCTTCAAAAGTCAAGGCAAATATACATCCTATATACCGGCCCTAATAAGTAAACCTACGCTCCGTTCACATAGAATATCTTCGGATTACGTTACATACAAACAAAACTTTCAGCTTTAATTTTGTTTAAATACAGAAGCTAGCGACTCAAAACTCCTATAAATTTACTCATCAACTTAAGAACTCATTTATTTATTGGTTCACCGTTATATCGATCTAAGCGGTGCTCTATCCATTTTTTACATAAAAAACATTTCTTCAACTGTATGAGTTTCTCATTTTAGACAAATTTAGATAAAATCACAACACACAAAAGTACCTTATTTCTTTCCAAAATCCGTGGAGACTTAAAGACTACAAACTATCAATAAGAAAATACAAATCTTTTATTAATGGTTAAAGATCGGAAGTTTTATGATTTATTAGACATTCAACCAGATGCTAGCCCATTTCAGGTGAAGAAGGCTTATCGATCAGCTGCCCTCAAGCACCATCCTGATAGACTCCGTTGTAGATTCACAGGTAGAGGAGTAGACGATGAAGCCTTCAAAAAAGCAACTGAAGCTTTCCAATGTGTTAAAACCGCTTACGAAATTTTATCCGATGAGAAAAAGAGGCACGTTTATGACAGTTATGGTGAAGCTGCATTAGCTTCAAACCTACCTCAACAAGAACAACAACAACAACAACAACAACAACAGGGTAGTCAATACCCTGCTTCACAACAGCAGCAACAACAAGGTAGTCAATACCCTGCGTCGCATCAGCAACAACAAAAACAAGGTTGTCAGTTTCCTTTTACCCAACAACCACAGTTTCCGTGTTTTATGTCAAAATTCAAAACTGGCGAATCATTGTTTGATGATATCTTTTCCGCTTCTTCAATTCCAAATCCTATATCAGGTATACAAAACATTTTCAATAACATATCTTCAAATTTTGCACAACGTGGCCTTGGTTGTCAACTCAACAACGCTGAAAAGTCACCCGTCTCCGACGCAATACAAATGAAAATGGGTAAAAATATTCATCATAACATTGGTCTGTCCCTTGTAGACTTTTATAAAGGCCGTGTTACCATGTTGAAGTTAGTGAAGGCCGTTCAATGTGTTGAATGTGGTGCTAAAGGTGGTTCTAGAGTTTTCAGTTGTCCAACTTGCATGGGGCATGGCACAATCGTTCAAGAAAGTTACGTCGGAATGAATTATCAAAGATTCCAATCCACTTGTGCAGCATGTTCTGGTAGTGGACAATTCATTCCACCTGAATTTGTTTGTCAAAGTTGTAAAGGGCAAAAATTGGTTGATATTGATACTTATTTAAATGTCAGGGTTCCAAGAGGTGTAAAACCTGGGTTTAAAATCACTTTCCCACATGAGGCTGATGAAGGTATCAATATCATTCCTGGTGACGTGATAATTACCATAAAAGATGGCTCTAAACAATCATTTCCTAATTTCGAAAGACGGGGAGATAATTTAGTAGCAAAAGTTCAACTTCCATTGAAAACAGCAATCTGCGGTGGTTTGTTCAAATTACAGCATTTGAACAGTGAAACGTTGAAGATCTATATCAATAGAGGTGATTTAGTTAATCCATCGAGTTTGAAAGTTGCTAAAGGTTATGGAATGCCGATTCATAAGACTGTTGAACAAGTTGATCAAGGTGAAGAAGTTGATGATCGTGATTTAGCTTACGGTGATTTAATCATAAAATTTGATATAGTTTTCCCTAAAATGGGTCAGCTATCAGATTTGCAATACAATATGATTGAAAAAGCGTTAAGCTCTTCACAACAAAAGAAAAAACAAGTTTCTTCCCAAAGTACAACTTACCCACGTTCTTCACCAAGGCCTCCTGAAAAGCATAATAACAACAATCAAGTGTTCAATTCCTCTGCATACGGTTCATCCTCTGAAGAGTTGGTTGCCAATAAAGATTCGCCAATGAAAGATGCACCAACTTCAGGGGATACGATTTCAATATCATCCACTCTGGAAAGTTTCACCGCTGTTAATTCAATCTCTGATCCAACAAGTGATGACAATATGTCATCTCCTCAGAAACAAACGCTTCTTCCTAATAAGGCAAATAGTACTTACGGTGAATTTCATGGCGAAGATGCCGATGCAGTCGATACTGATTATATCAGTGACAGTGATACTGAAGATGACGGTAGCATCGTTTACTTGATGGATTACAACGAGTGCTATGGGTCGAACAATGAGTTGTCGGCTGACTCTGATTTGTTCGATAATGATTACGAATATTGCCCTGCAAAGAGATCAAGAAGGATTTAGACTCTGTTTTCTGTTTTTGACTTTTGTGTTGAGCCGGGTTTGAATTGCTGTTATGTCTTATGTTTGAATGTCGGTTTACTTCTTTTTGTTTCTTTTCTCTTTTTTTCTTTTCTCTTTTTTTCTTTTCTCTTTTTTTCTTTTCTCTTTTTTTCTTTTCTTTTACCTTTCTTTCTTTCTTTCTTGTCTGGACTTTGGTTTTTCTTTACTTGTACTTTTTTTTAGTCTTCTGTTCTCTCCCCTTTTTTGCTTTAAATTGAATCACACTAGTTGTGTGGTTCGTTGGCGTCGTTGGTGTCGGTTGTGTTTCTTTTAGCATTTTATTATTTTTTTTTTTCGTTCTGGGTCTCTAAAATATGTTTTTTTGTTTCTACTTTTCCTTCTTTTATTATTACAATTTTCATTATCTCCTTATTATTTCTGCTTATTATTTCTCTTTATAATTTTGTTTTATTCTTCTTATCAGTATTACTAGTGTGTTTTTCAATATATTCCCCTTTATTCTTTCTTATGCTGTCCTAATCCTATCCACATGAACCGCGGAGTTAGCAGCCACCCACTCTGCCAAAGCTCTGGAAAAGAAAACCCACAGAACAACACTCATGCACGGCGAATAAAAGGCTGTCCTAAGCCAATCTGGTGACCCGCCGTATTATGTCAGCCATTTGCAGTGCCATGAAACAGTCCGCATCTCAAGATTTGCCCACGATGTGCAAATTCCTGTGGCTGTGTCAATTCTGATTCTTTTTGTAGTTTCACGCTTTGGTTTCGTTTTTGTTTGCACTTTGTTGTTGTTGTCAGTGGTGAGTGAGAGAGACAGTGTAGTAGGAATTCTCAGTTTGGTTTCTTGTTGACACCTTGCTTGTTCCTCTCCTTTCCTCTTGTCAATTCATTCCCCAGTAATTTTACGTACATCTAACTATATAATCCCTGTGTTAATTGATTCTTGCGTTACATTTTTTTTATTGTTTACAGACATACACATATTAAAATAGTAATAAAGAATCACTCAAAATGGATAAGTTAAAGGATGTAAGTATCCCAGCATTTGTTTTGTTTCCTCCTCTTATGGTCGGTCCTCTATGAGAAAACAACACCTGTTGACTACAATCATATATAAAATTGACTTCAGTTAAGTTTTGATAATTATTGAAATATCCATGTATTGTTTTGTTTATGAAATTTGTGGTCAATTGAGTATAACATTTGTCCATGTTTTGGTGTTTTTATTGAGTTTTCGGCCTTGCCATTACATGCTCAACGATTTGATCCGCTGAGTAATTTCGCTATTGGTGTCTATCCCTGTCCCATTTATCCATTTAATTTGATGCAAAGAAGTACTAACATTTAAACTTAAATTGCAATTGCAATAATCGGTTACTTGAATAGAAGTTAAACAAGTTAAAGTTGGATGCCGAATCCTGGCAAGAAAAGGCTGATGAATATTCAGCCAAGATCAAGGAAATGGAACAAGAAGCTTTAGAAAAAGACAACTCGATTCAAGCCTTGACTAGAAAGAATCAAGTTTTAGAAGAAGAAGTGGAAAAAATTGAAGGTGAATTAGCTGAGCACAAGAAGATCTCTGGTGATGCTCATCAATTGAAATCATCTAACGAAAACTACACCAAGAAGAATCAAATGCTTGAAGAAGACTTGGAAAACTCAGATCAAAAATTAAAGGAAACCACCAACAAACTAAGAGAAACTGATATCAAGGCTGAAACTTTAGAAAAGAAGGTTACCTCTTTAGAAACTGAAAAGGCTGATCTTGAAACTAAGTTTGAAGAATTAGAAGCTAAGTACAAGCAAGCTCAAGCTGAATTAGAAGAAATCAGTGCTCAATTAGAAGCTATATAAATCGGTGACTGTGAATATCCGGTCTTGGATACAGATAAAAGAGCTTTTAAAAAAGGTAGACTTTTACCTGTTGAAATACTGGTGGCCTGTTTTCTTGTTTTATATTTAATCAGGAAGCCATTCCAGCAATAAGGAATTAGAAGAATTGACATTTGATGGTTTTCGTTTCTCTTTTTCTTTTTTCACCTCTATGATTTATTTTTTTTCTTTTTTTTTTGCCATTTTCTTTACTTTATTTCTTATCTGTCTTTTCAGTATATATCTTTATACTATAAGCGTTTTTTTGTCAACTTTCTAGTTTTTTTGATAGCAATACCTCATTATTTTTTGGCCTTTTACTTCCGTACAGTTCTAAAGATTTTTGATCTTTGCTCCGATATACGATTTTCTTAATTATGGTCTATTAAAATATTCAAAAATACAATTTTTAATTTAAACATTGTACCTAAATAAAAAATCAAATTGGCCTTTCATGATATATCTAAACATACTAAAAGAGCGTGCAGGGAACGAAGTGATTTTTTTTGAGAAGATATTTTTTTATCTGAAAAATCTGAATTTGATTAGCGATAACCAACTTATCTGATACAAGAGTTGCTTTTGGGCAGGGATCTTTGTATATTATACACAACCCTAAGTTATATACTAGAAAAATTGAGTCATTTAGATGGTCCTTAGAAGTTAATACTTTATCCACAGTTTCATACACGAACACAAGCTTAGCAAGAATAATATAGAGAAATATGGTGATGGGGTCTGCATCTGAACAAGGTTACGACTCAGATTACGCAAATCACCCACCACCTACTGATTCTGAAGCCGAAATTGAAGTCATTCAAGAACAACTACCATCATATTATTCAGCTGGTCCACTAACTTCATCGTCAGCTTCATTGTCAACTGTATTTGGTGGGCCCGGCGGTGATTTGACAACTAGGCCAAGTAATATTTCATTATCTAGTCATCATTTACACAGAAATGGAAGCAGTTCAAGAAGCAGCAGTACCAATTATACAGTCACTAATAGTGGAACGTTAATACATAACCATTCTTCATCAGATTTTCTAACGTTACGATCAACGGGTATATCGTTGTCTAGAGATATTTCGGGAAACGGGGGTAGTCTAGCAACCATCAATAGCAACAGCAATGCTAATACTCACGTTAGAACCGAATCCACAGAGACACGTTTGGAGACTGATGAGGATTATATAATGGACCAATCCTTTCTTTTCGGTATTTCATCAACGGCTAACACTAGCATCAATCTGCAAAGAAATTCATTGAAAGAATTAGGTTTGAAAAGAATGACACCGAGACAGCATACAGCTGTTGCCATCTGTCGTGATTTCTCATTAATTGTTATCCTTAAAAACCTATACGTCCTTTGGAGAAGCTGGTTCAATATGGTTAATCAAGAAGAATACTACGCCAACTTTACATCAGTCCGAGCATCTGAATTTTTCCTTGCTGGTATATGGTGTTGCGTTTCTGGCTATCTATCTTATTCGATATTGGATGGGTTGATGGTTAGATGGATCGTCATGTATGCTATATCTGCAGCAGTTGTAAGAATGCTGAGTATATCGTTGTTCATTATCTTGTTGGTTGAATTTTTGAACTTTGTGTTCAATACTGAAGATAATAATTATTGCTTACCAACTTGGATCATCATTAGTTGTGTTATGACATTAATTTACATCATTCAAAATTTCGTTACTAGTAATTTAAGACTAGACGAACATTTATTAGAAAAACAACTCAACACCACCCACACTGATACGAATAGTAATGATAATAATAACAATACTATTACAGATTTTCAAGATGGAAATAATAGCAATGATCAAAATAACAATGATACCATTACAGAAAATATTGAAAATATTGAAGTTTTCCAAATTACAGACGATTCAGAATCAGCCTTAAAGTCCAAAGATACTAAAATAGAACAGCAAAAAGTTCCAAGAACTGTAGATTTATACAACATTACTGTTTTCGCAGTTGTCCCCATTGGAATAGCTAGTTTTGTAACGATGGTTGGATTACTCAGGCTAATCATTATTTTTAGAATGGATATCGGTATGGAGTTGGGAATCTATAATAAAAGCTCCACTTGATTCCATTTATCTATTTACTTTGGGCTATTTATTGACAGAATATCATCCACTTACAATTGATTTTAATCACACTTGGCTTCACCTTTAATATCTTAAATCGCTCATTCTTTGCTTCACTTTATTCTTTGCTTGTTTTGCACTTCATACACCTTATCTTTAATCGATTTTTTCCTATTTACGTTCACCATATATTGATATTAATATAAACATTTTCGCCT
The DNA here is from genome assembly GCA_019232045.1 of Ogataea degrootiae. Lineage (NCBI taxonomy): Eukaryota > Fungi > Ascomycota > Pichiomycetes > Pichiales > Pichiaceae > Ogataea > Ogataea degrootiae. Next base: position 33,289 of record JAHDIT010000113.1, read on the forward strand.
TCATTTCTAAGTCACGAAGCCAGTAAACTTGAGTAGATACAAAGCAAGAAACGTGGATACTTGAGAACAAAAGGAAATGGACAAAAATACAACAAATAAAACATCACATATGGGAATTACCCGGGCTTTCTCCTATAAAAGTTTAAAAAAAATCTGCCAAAATGGAAAATGGCTCTTCTGAACAGTGGAATCAATCAAGTGGAAGTTGAAAGATACAAGACACTAAATGGGTATATAACAGAACGATTATAGGTACAGAATAGACAACTATTGTTTTTTGATTCATTAGACCGTATATTTGCATTAGAATTATGGTTGTGCATATTTTAGGGAAGGCCGTCAGAGGTAAATACAGGATTAACGTACGTGAACTCCAAACAAAAGAATTTTGTTCGATGTTTGGCATTTTAAAAGTTTAATTAATTCAATACTAACATCTGTCGATCTATATGTGTCCAAACACATACAGGAACCGATTATAATATAGTATGGTTTAGCTGCCACTTTCTACGGTCTTGGTGTCAAGCAAGCGACACAAATCTGTTCCAAATTAGGATTCTACCCTGAGATGAGAATGCATCAACTATCCGAACAACAGTCCATGGCAATCACGAAAGAGTTATCCGAAATGACAATTGGATCCAAATTATTATCACAAGTGAGAGCTAATATTCAACTGAAAAGAGAAACTGGTTCTTATGTCGGTTTTAGACACGCTCTTGGTTTACCTGTTAGAGGTCAAAGAACAAAGACTAATGCTAAGACTGCTAAGAAGTTGAATAGACTGAACAGAAAGATGTAAAAATTATTACTCAAGTTATCATAACATAGGGCAATTTACAGTAAGCCGTGGTTATGGATTTTATGGTGTTTGTGGATCTGGTATTACTCTACATGGCGTCCAGCATTTCAAGTTAGTTTATTACTGATCTGTCTACAACTTGAAAGAAGAAAAAAAGAGGACAGTTTCTTTTTGAATTATAAAAAACATTAATCGATGTTGATTAGTCTCACTTTCCTTGTATATATCTATTATAGAGTCATTATAAGCTCATTTTACAACCGGACATTTTAATTTGGAAATTGTATTTTATGTATGCGGTTATTTACAGATGCTCTAAAGCAAAAGGGAGCGTTGGCTTTCTTCTGTTTACTTGCTTGGTATTATTGTAGCAGTATGTTGTGTCTGTGTATATCAGTACTCCATCTAAAGATTTCTAAACTGGGGTCCTTTCAGGTCAATCCAGGTTGACAAAATTATGCAAAAAGGGCCCCAATGCCAGTACAAACTTTGAAAAGCTTACATACGCGCCCAACAGATTTTTGAACCAGTTTGAGAAGGCACCCTTCCCAAAAAGAATTGATTGGTCTTGTAACAGAAGTATATATATGTATGAATGGGGTTACTGATGCTTTCACAACGATTCTATTTTTCTATACTTATTAGTCGAAGATAACCATTGTATAAATAATCTGTTTGATATAAACCACGAATATTATAATAATATTGCTCCAAGGAAATAGATCGATATATATATATCTATTTGGAAAAAATATTTATTTAATATACATTCAAAGGGTTATAATATTATACGCTACTAGATCAAATCTTCAACATTTAGTTTCTTTACTTACCCTTTAATATTCATTTAACCTTTTTTGCTTTTGCTTTCAAGTTGTGGTCATATACAGTAGCTGTTATAGCGTTATCAACCACTATTTTTACCAGTTGGGTGATAATACCAGATAGTTCACAAAAAATTCAAGAAATGTCATTTCCGAGAAGGCTAGCCAAGGGAGTGAAATTCTACACTAAGGGATTTGTTGCATTGAGTGCATTGCTATTGAGTGCACTATATGGTGTTATATGTTCAATCTTCCTTACTTTGGCAGGCAAGAAAAATTTAGCTCAATGGAGTACTGCAAGATTCTACTACGGTTTTTTCAGTAGATTAATGGGCATCAGGATTAATTTAGTTGGTGCTGAAAAACTAGAAGGTTTGCCGGCTATCTTAATTTCAAACCATCAATCTGAATTGGATATTTTTGTTCTAGGCAGAGTTTTCCCAAAGAAATGTGTTGTTACCGCAAAGAAACAGTTAAAATACATTCCATTTTTAGGTTGGTTCATGTCTTTATCTGGTACCTTCTTTTTAGATAGATCCAATAAAGAAAAGGCAATTTCGACTTTGAATAAAGCTTTGGAAAAATTAAAGGCCGAAAAAGGTGGTTTGTACATGTTTCCAGAAGGTACTAGATCATATTCATCTTCTCCAACTTTATTACCGTTGAAGAAAGGTGCATTCCATTTAGCTGTTCAAGCACAAATTCCAATTATTCCGTTAGTTGTTTCAAACACTTCCAACTTATACAGTATTTCATTGAAGAATTTCAACACTGGTGTTATTAACATTAAAGTTTTGGATCCTATTGAAACTAAAGGTTTGACAAAAGATGATGTTAATGGACTAGTTGAACAAACTCAAGTGAAAATGCAAGAAGCTATTGCTAACTTAGGTATGAGTGAAGTTAATGGTGAAACATCTAGTATTCAATTAGATGATGAAGAATCTGTTGAAGCATCAGCTAGTAGTGAAGCTGGTGAATCAACATCTTTATTGCCTTCCAATAAAAAATAGAAAATTACATTTGTTCTTTTATTTACTATTTAGACTGGACTATGTGCTTATTTAGGATTGCTTGTTTATTCTGTTGATTTTTGCAGTTAGAGTTGTGATTTTTCTGTCTCCTACTTCTTCTTGTCTTTTTTGTTGCTTTCTGTTCCACTTTCATTTTATTTCATCCGATTTGTCACGCTGGATGACATTTTGCACATTCTAAATAGATCTAAATATTGGTTCTTCACAGGGATTTTCAGTCCCCCTTTTCCCACACAAATACACACGTATACATATATATGCTAATACAAAATAATGACTATTGTTCTAACTCGTTTAGTTTATTTTCCAGTGTAGCGAATCCTGACATGAACCGTTATGTAATCCATCTACATTTTGCATTTTGTATGTCTTAAAGGTTAACAACTGACATAATCAGTAGAAAAGTGGAAATGATCATATAATGGATCCATTCAATAGTCAACCAAAATTGAACTCTCGCCAGTTAGACTCGTTTAGACAGTTGATCTATTCATGAAGAACATGCCAACAACACTATAACGTTCTATCTGAAGTCAGTGCACCTAAGAAAATCTTACAAATCCCCAATATTACATATAACCATATACGCTCAAACATTTAAAAAATGTTCTGGTCGAAAAGGAAAGATGATGATAAAATTGAAAAAGTTGATAGCAGCCATGCACCAACATCAAGAACTACAACTACAAACAACGACACGGAGAATATAGACAGTCTAAGCGATTTAACAAACATTTTTTCGGATGCTGTAACCTCCAAATCTGCACAATCACCAAGAGATTTTGAAAATATGAAGACTAGTGGGTATAATTCCTTAAGAGACATTGCTGAACGAAGAGCCCAGTCGCTTTCATTGGAACAGTTTCCTGTAAGTATAATTCGTTCTTATTATAAACTGGGTTCATCCGATCCAAGTTGAAGAAAATCATCATGTAAACGCAATAGCTCATGTTTTGGCATTATTTATTAAACTTTAACATACTAACATTGATAAAAAATTCATGTTTATAAATGCAGAAAGAAATGTCATGTTTAACGGCAATGGATGAGATGATGGAATGTATGTCGTTGGGTGGTCAAGTTAGAAACTATTACAGATACGGAGATTTTACTATGTGTGATGCACAATCCGATAAGATGAACTTTTGCTTCTCAAATTCTTTAAATACTGGTGAAGTTAAAGAAAGAAATATTCAAGAATTTTACAAGGAAAGATTAGTTGAAAAAATGAAGAGAGGTAGTAGTGAAGACATTTGGGAAGCCAGACAATGATCATGATTGAAGATTGTTTTGATACCCGCTATTTTTGATTCCTTTGAACTATCAAGATAAATAGGAAGTACTGATCCGCGGTTGACAACTATCTATTATGACCCCGTGCGTTTTCTTGTTTAGTATCAGGAATCGAAGAGATTTGATTCAGATGTGACAACCTGAAAGTTTTGGATAGCCACGCAATTATACTCTTCATCTGGATCGTCATGTTTTTAAAAGGGTCTCCAAGAAGCTTTGTTTTAAAACTTTGGAAAACATGACGATCCGTGGGTCGGGGTCCGGCATAAAGTCAGATCCACGATATCAAAAAGTAATACAATGGAGGAATGAACAAAAATCTTTTCCGTTTGTCATCTAAATCTAGAACAGATCATGTATATATAGATAGTATAAGACATATAATTTTAGGAAGTATGAAATTTAATAGATGAAATTGTACCCAATTAATTGGGATTCTTTGATTATATGTTTCGCACAATCTAAGAGAATATAGGCTAGTTGAGAAAGTTGTGGTGTAGAAAAAGCATTAAAAGTTATAATCTGCAAGGACGGTGCACTGGAAAGATTTGCACATATATATTGTGGCCGAAAGTGTGTTGATAGAAGCTTAAAATTTTCATGCCGAGGAAGTCACAGTGTGAGAAAAAGTAACATTGTCTCCAACGACATGTATTTACTGGGGGCAGACTTTCAAACAAACTAAAGGGGTAAAAAGGAATCTTCAACTTTGAGTCCCGGCCTTCAGATGAACTAAGAACAGTTTCCCATTTCTTAAGCTCCACAGTCCTGAAGTAGAAGATATCGTATAAAGGAAATATCTCAAAGATGGATAAAATTGAACTTAAACGTTTGCTAGTTTCAAAATTGATCGAAATCTGGTCTTATTTCCGTTTCTATTCGATTATTAAGTGCATATACAGAACATTAGTTATGCCATAATAATTAATTTTCTTGTATTTATATAGATATCGAATTTTTGTACGTATGCAGCACTACCAAAACTAGAGCTCTCTGATGGATCACTACATATGTGCATAAAGATTTGATTTGAGTTATGCTTGTAATTAAGTCTGTAACAGGATATAAGAAGCAATAGAAAAAAAGGTTCGTCCAGTGCACTGGTCTAAGATTGTGATTTTAGAGATCTTCAAGTTTACAACTTGTTATCGGTACAGTGCCTAATTTGTGTTTGATGGAAAGTTACTCTCTTAGGAAGATGTTTTTGAAATCAGCAGCAAAGTCTACTCGAAATGTGACTACTTTGATCTTGAAATAAGATGAATGACCGTATATCTGAGCGCTAAGTTAGGATAATGACTTTTTTTGTTTCCTCTGTAACAGAAATAGAAGGCAATTTGAGTGTTTATACTTGATCCCCATCTCCCCAAATACGATCTTTCGAACAATTTTTAAGAGATTGGGGCCCTGGTTATTTTATATTATTATAGCGTGATATATTTGATATATTAACGTGCATAGTGCTCATCAATGCTTACGAGCATTGAATTACATAGCGTTTGCAATATTATCATAATGATTGAAATCATTCAGCCTTTCAATGTTTAACAGTCCAAACAACCCCTAATGAGTGGCCAGTTTGTATTTTCGTATCTTGATTTACTTTTCAACATGAAACCGTCGATCCGTTATGCAGGTTTGTGCGGCTGCAGTTCAAAATGTTGTAAAGTTACAATTTGGTGGTGCCAGCGGTGGTGGAGAGTCAAGAACTAGAGGACTTGAGTTCAAGAAATAGTTGTGCAGAGTTTAGTCAGAAGATTAGGTCTTGGTTGTACAAGTCTGGTTTGTAAACATGATAGTTGGTTCCACGGATCCAAATCCTGATAGTAATTTTTGTTTCCATATATCGTTTGATCCGATCACTCGATTCAATCGCCACATGGGAAGCGAAGTTAACAATAACAGTAACAACTTCAAGTCGAAGCGGGGTACACCGTGTACAGTATATGACAGTATGTTACCCATCAGGTCGTATGAGAATCGGTATCATAACAATCAATATGCGGTGAAGTGGACACCACTGCAAAGATCCTCATCCTTCCACAATCAACTGCCTTCAAAGCTGTGTTTCCCGGTTTTGCGGCCTTCAAAATGATGCATTTTACATGCAGCCGAATTTGGGAATTGTTTCAGATATCAGTCCAAGTGTCCTTGTTTGTGTTTTTCGTATTTGTCTTGGTTTTAACTTTGGTTCGTATCACTTAGCTATGGTGTCCATTAGCTGAAAGTATATAACTTCAACACTATACGATCAAGTAGAGGCGAAAAAGGCTGAATCAGATTTGAGATATTTAGGCATTTTGTAACCAGGTCAACCCCCCCTCCCCCCGTTGTATTATACACCCAAATGTTTGTTTGAAATATTATATCCAAATATTTGAATACATGGTTTTTTGTTGATTCTCCTCACACAGTTTATCTGTCAGGTTTTGTATTATTACAAGCGCCCGCTGTGCAGATTATAAAAGATTGCAGTGATACTATGCATACGTTTTGGAGCAATGGCTCATGCAGGTAATTATTACTGAAGAAGTTGTTGTCGCAGGAGTAGTTTGCAAGGAGACTATTGAAAGCTCAAAACTAGAATGAAGTATTTTTAAACCCTAGTATTCCAGCTTTAAAATGTAAATGCCTCTTTATCTATACATCTTCTTTGAAGATTGTTTTCTATCTTTGAAAACCAGTCATTTCTAATCATTTATTAGATTATACAAGATGCCAAGCGGATCTCTGGACAATCCTTTCATATCTAAAGAAAAAAAATCAACTATTTCCCTATCACGCCCACCTTCCTTGCGGTTCTCTAAAAGATTAAAGTCAAGTATAAGTAAAGATTCGCCACATACAAGAATATCAAAGAGTAAAAGTTCATCTATTTCCAGCACAAGTCATGATTTGGGTTCATCAAAGCTTAGTCACTCTGATAGAGTTGATACTTCACCTTCATCAATAGCTTCTGGTTCCTCTTTGGGTGCATTCAGCTCTGGATTATCTTCTGCCCATACAACACCATACTATATTTCCAAAGTTGAATCAATAGCATCTTTCAACAGTGAAAAAAAAAAAACTAGAATTCAACTTGAAGAAACATGTTGTTTTTGCGAAGAGCCTTTACTCAACATATTTGAAGGGGAATCAGTTATTGAATTAACATGTAATCATCACGCTCATTTTGATTGCTATTCGGAAATGTTATCGTTAAATCATACAGAAATTTCAGAAGTGGGTGAAACCGATCTTAAAACCTTACAAAAAACAGTTTTTTGTCCCATATGTGGTGTTAATAATACTTGTGACGACGATCAAATCACTGATGAAATCCTGAGAAGTAGACTTTTAAACATTAGTACATCCAAAAGCGTTAAATTTCAAGAGCAGTTCTTCCTTGATGCATCAACCCCTGCAACAATTACTCAACAATCAGTTACTCCGATGGGTGCTCCAGTTACGGGTTTCATTACTCCAAGAACTCCAGTTGATCAAATAGGTATGGACAGTGAGACATTTAACTTTGAGTTCAAGTCGATACCAGTTATTTCAACAAGATCATCAAGTGATCCACCTTCACCAACAACAAGGCCTTTATTTTCTGGAAATTCTCCAATGGTCTCTACATTCCCTCCAACTCCAATAATTCAGGAAACAACCGTTAATACCCCAACAACATCATTGTTTTCATCTAAAGATTCTTTATCTGGGATTAGAGTTGATATTATGCCAGAATTCTCAAAGATAGTTTTGCCAAATGAAGGCGAGATACCAGAATACTATGACTTAAATTGTGTAGTTAACATAAAATCAGCAGAGTATGAGTTACCACCCATTTCAATGCCAGAAGAGGCACAGACTTGTGAGATTTCCAAAAAGGCCAGTATTACTGAGGAAGTCATCTACAACTTTGAATCAAAACTACAATCAAGCAACGAGTTGGATATTGCAAACTTAGGAGAACTAATATTATTTGATTTTATGGAAACTGTAAAACTAACTGATAAAGAATATATTATGAGTCAAGTGTATCTTTTTGAAACTATAATTTTAATTTTAACCAATTCAGGAGAAGAAATTATAAAAATAATAGACCTGAAAGAGCATCTATCCTCAGTCTTTGAAAATGTTGAAAATAGTCAAATTACCTTAAATTTGGCAAGTTTATCATTGCCCGAAGTTGTAATAACAAGTGGAAATCAGCTGATTCAAGACAAGTGGTTGAAAATATTATCTAGATATTTGAAAAAAAAGAACCAAAGTTTCAGTTCAGGAGATTATAAAAGTCCAGTCAGTTCTAGATGGTCAACTAATGGCTCAGTCACATCAATGTATAATAGATCACAAATGGATAGCATTGCAAAACAGGTTCCTATGATTCAAATGTCAACTAATGCATGGGGACTACTTTCAAGGAAAGGATCACTAATTCCAAATGATGTTGTAAAGTTCAGTATGTTGGTTTCAAAAGGGCTTGATCTACCAACAGACTATCTAAAGAGACAAATCTCAAGACCAGATTCTACCCCATTGACTCTAATAGTAGCAATTCCATTAGTTAATAATGGGGCTTTAGGTCTTGATGATGAGGAGTATACAGCAAGAATTAAGTCCCTTGTGATTCTAATCTTAAGGTCTTTATACCCTGAAGATAAGCTTGGGTTAGTTTTTGTTGGAAATAAGAAACTAGATTCCGATATTGGTAACTATTATGGTTGTATTTCAAGTTCATGGGATGGCTGGGATCAAATTATTGAATCCATTCAATGTTATACGCCAGAAGAAAATGACGAAGTTTACTCTGAGGATTACGATATGTGGCAAGACGGTTTGAAATACATTCAAGTTTTATCAGCAATTGGATTTGATATGGAAACTGTCAAATATAGTTCACAAAGAATACATGAAGTTATTTTTATCAATACAGAAACTATCAAAGAAGATAATAAAAGACCTGAAGATATTGAAAAGCCCAAGGAAGTATCTAGTTTTATTATCGGTCAGGAAAAACATCTTAAGTCAGTTAGCAGAATTATCAAAAGGTTATGCCAGAAATATAAATCGAGATTCCATTCTGTTTTGTTAGCTGATGAATATCAATATCACCCGAACGAATTGGTAGATCACTATAACAGATTGATAGGTGAATGTGATTCAGGAACTGTTCAACTGAATGTCAAACAAACATTAGCCGTAGATTTCGATAAATTAGAAGAGCAAATGAGCAATTTGGTGGAACAATTTCATGATGTTTCCGTTCGACAATTAATAACTAAACTAAAAATTGCAAAAGGGGTAAACTTAGTTGATTTTGAATACCAAGATTCAAACGCTATATCACAATCAGATGTCACAAGTATTGAGTGTAATAATATTGAAATTGGTTATGAAAAATTATTGATTTTAAAACTAAGAATTGATTTAAACTCTATTCCTGTAAGTTCGATGAAGCAAGGTTGTAAAATTGACTTATTAAACAACACCACTTTTGTGGATAATTTTTCAGCTCCAAAAACGTTTGACAGTGATGTTTCTATTAGACTATCTATAGAAAATTCGGATTCGCTTCCATCTTCAACCCCATTAAACTTCTTAATTTTCAATAAAGAGAATAAGACGGAAGATATCAAGTTATCCATATTACCTAGTTTATCAGCAACTAAAAAATTTCCATTTATTAAAAGAGAAGTTCAATTGCTAGTTCTCAACAGTTTCAGAAACAGCATATTCAATCAAACCGACTTTGGTTATTCAACCAAAGAGAAAATCAAATTTACTTTGAATGGAGTCATCATCAAAATATGGGAAATCGTCAAAGCTTTCAAAAATTCAAATGCTTCGGTTGTCAGCAAGCATCAACTGGAAGAATGGGCAGAAAAGTTCAGTGATGAAATAACAGGAGTTATGGAGGGATATTCGATGAGAAACTACCAGCTGAGTAATTATAATACCATTGCTAAATACTTAGAGATAGTTTGACTATATGTACATATAGAAACATACCTTACAAAACGCTATACTATATCTATATACTTAATATTCCTTGCTCGATTCCTTTAATGGTGTCAAGTAGAGTCTAGCTAAAACCGCTTGGTAATAATACCCTCAGATTTAAATGAGAATAACCATATCTAGAATTCAAAATAGACCGTTGAAGCTGATAATTGCTCTTTAAACAAAGAGGTAATTAGTTTGAAAAGCTAAAGCCACTGCTTTAGATTTAGCTAGAATAGTTTTTGATTTTGCTAAAGGTACTAATTTAAATTTTAAAACATAAAGCTTTTCCAAGTTTAAGCAACTACAAAAAGGTAGTATTTTCTATTTCTGGCTCAAAAAAAGTTGTCAGAACCTCACTCTTTTTAAGAGTGTGATTCTAGGTATATGATTACAATTTGTGGTATTTATACAGTAAGCTA
>JAHDIT010000114.1:0-42779 GCA_019232045.1 Ogataea degrootiae
GTACAAAATCTTAACTGAAGAGTCGGTCCTTGATAATAACCCCTAGTATATCAGATAGTGCGTCCAAGTCATTACATCTATTTTTTTTTCTGTAATATCCCAGAATAGCATAAAATAGAATTGTTAGAGAGGGGCAAAAACTCTCGATCTAGAAGAGTATAACTCGTAACGAATAGATAATAGGAAAGGGGGGTCCAACAATGGGAGACTGCCTTAGACGTTGTTACGTAAAATCTTTGTTATCGTTAGGGCCTGGAATAATCAATCGTCGGTTGACTCATCTTCAGGAGTATCTGATTTGAGCCGGATATTTAGTTAAGCATCGTTATCTGGTTGAATGAAGAATCATTTAGAGTACAAACAAATAACAGTTACTTGCTGCCTTCTTTTAGAGAGTCATGAACTCAGTAGAGGAGGACCACTAGGAAGTTTCTAAGGGTCATATAAGATATTCAGTCAGTCGTTCATATTTATGTTGCTCAGTGCTTTAATGCGAGTCCAGACTATTACATTCGATTAAAAGGAAACGTCGTTTAATACATTTGAGGCACTAACATTGGCATATTTTCTTGATCCAAGACTCGATCTTCCACATACGTAGAAAACGAGAGTGGTGCTCCTCAACACAGGCCTCCCATGTCGGGTTTTGTATCACGCTTCTTGATTTCTAGCTGGCTTATTTCTGACATTCAGTTCTAACGATATCGTTTCTAAGTATGTGGCTTAACTTGCATACTGCTAGAACTTCTAAACAGTAGACCACAGAGACAGTCAGATTAGGATCAGATCCCTGATTGCGTTGGATTAGAGTGAAATAGAACGTCGATGCGCCGATTAGAAATCGACCGCAGTTTTGGAAGTACACGTTCAAATCGTAAAATAGATGTGATATGAATTTACTTTGACGAATAAATTGGTTGAGCATCTTGATACCACCCATCTTCTTGAAAGTGATTCAATTAGTTGAATTGATATCAATTGGAACGCTTCAGGAACATATTCAATAGTCATGGTTTATTGGAGAGTTTCAAGCATATTGGCCTTGTTTTTAACGGTGTTAATGCAATCAGTTTTTTGTATTTCAAAAGACGAGATATTCAAAGTTGATTGGCAAACCGTTCAACTTGGCTTACCAAAGACCACAATTTTTCAAAAAGACAAGATAATAACGATTACAGATGCAAATATATTCGCATTGATTAACGCTGAATCTGGAGCTGCTTTGTTCAGATATCAGACTGAGTTACCGATCGATAATGAAAGTTCAAAGTTGGTTAATATTTGGGATGAATTGATTGTCACCAGTTTCAACTTTGTTTCCGTCAACGATTTACCAAATCAAAATAAGATTATAGTTTGGTCAGTTGATGAATCACTTGGATTTGTTGAGAAAGAGTTGGAGTTTCAAAATGACGTTGTTGGCTTATTCAATGTTAACAATGAATATTTATTAATCACTGATAGATTAGGGTCAATCTATAAGATTAGCAAAGAATTCGATGTTACTTTATTGCAAGTTGGAAATGAACAAACAATCTATGAAGACTCAAAGTTATTACAAGATATTGAAGGTAATGCTGTTATCCTCTTCGCAACTGCCAGTGGTGAAACCGTCTATCAAACAATTGATCAAAACGGTGAATCACTATCCAGTATACAGCCTTTCAAAGAATGCCCAACTTTCAATTCCATCACTGTTTTAGCTTCATCAAATTCCCTACTATGTGATTTTGCAAAACTGTATCAATTTGAATCAAACAGATTTCAAAAAATCAAGACAGGATCATCAGGGTTAATAACTGACTCGATTTCAATTTCTGATTTGGAAAGCAACTCAAATTCTAAAATTATAAACTACAGAATCGTTGATTCGCAGTACTTAATTACTTTCACCGTTGATACAATGTCACTATATGATTTAGATTCTTCTTCCAAGATTCCAATTGCATCTTTTGACCACTTTATCGAATTAGATGACGTTTTGTCTTTCGAAATCAATGTCATCAACGGTACTGATGTGCAACTACTACTAGTCTACAAGGACATGGATTTAGTCTACATTGAAAACGGCGACATTAAATGGTCAAGGGATGAATCTCTCTCTCAAATCATTGACTCTGTAGTTATTGATCACAATGAACTGTTAAGTATCACCATGGAGGATATTCAATTGGAGGAAGAGTCCAACTTATTGACTGCTTATATTCAGAGGTTGAAACATAATTTCAAATTGTTATTCGGTGGGAATGACAGTGATAAAATTGATAAAAATTTACATTTTGGATACTTGAAGCAATTAATTGTTTTAACTGCAAATGGTAAACTATTTGCTTTGGATACTATGAAAGCTGCTAACGAAGAACAAATCGTTTGGAAGTTCAATACTCAAGGTAATTACGTCAAATTATATCACATTGAAGATAAACTATTATTGTTGGATGATAAGCACACCATTCATGAGTTGATTGTTGATGAATCTGAAGAATCTGGTGAATTTGAATTCAGAATTAAATCAATACACGTCGGATTTTTTGAAAATCATTTCAAGATTTCGGTCTCTCCAGAAGGTGAACAAAAATTGATTCAAACCAATGAAGATGAATTCAACGTCATGCAATTGAGTAACGATAAGACCACACTTTATGGATCGTTTATTTCCCAAAATGAGGAAACCTACACTTGGACGCATAAAGTTTTGGGCACTAATGAAAGAATCATCAACATTGCATCAAGAAGTTATCACAATGATTTAGTTGCCAACAATGCAATTGTGCTGGGTACGAGAAAAGTGTTATACAAATACCTCATTCCAAATCTATCAGTCGTTTCAATATACGACTTTGATTCAAAAACGTTAAAAATCCAATTGTTAGACGTTATAACTGGTGAAATTTACAAGACTTTTAATAAACAGACAAACAATCCAGATTCTTTGAAGTTAATCTTTGAAGAAAACTTCATAATTTTTTCAACAAACGAATCAGCAAATGATGAATCTGCAATCACTGTCATTGATCTATTTGAATCTTTGACACCAGACTACAAACAAACTCATAAATTGGAGTCGATTACATTGTACAACACTTCAATCTTACCTGAATTTGAAATGAGATCGTTTATTCTAAAACAGTCAATTATCAAATCAATGACAATGACAAAGACAAGGTTCAACATTTCCAGTAAATGGATTGTTTTGAAATTAACAACAGGTGAAGTTTTATCAATACCTAGATTTATCTTAAACGGTAGAAGACCAATACTGGATTTAGATAAAGATCAAAAATCCGAATTCCAATTGATGAAATATCATCCAATTATAACCGTTAATCCCAAATTGATCTTGAGTCATTATAGAAGATTGATGGTTAATAGTGAAGGTACTGGAGAAGATATGTTACTTTCAGTGCCAACGAACCTTGAATCTACCTCTGTTATAATTTCAACTGACTTGGACTTGTTTGTTACTTTGGTGAGACCATCAGGCTCGTTCGATTCAATGACAACTGATTTCAATTCAAGGATTTTGTTACTGACGATTGCGGTTTTGATCGTTGGTATTTATGTTACTTTCCCAATGGTTGAATCCAAAAAATTGAAAGATATTTGGCAAATTAGGTATTAAAATAGGTATATACATATATAAAAAATTCATTTCAAAAAAAAATATTTAAAGAAAAAATCGTAAAAAAACCATCAAACCAGTAACATGTTCTTATTTTCATTTTCTTTTCCTTTCCTTTTTCTTCATATTCATATCTTCCATATCTTTTCTACAATCAGGACAATACCAGATCCCTTGAGGTGGTTCTTTCAACCCAACACAATCATAATGGAACCACTCATACTTACAATTTGAGTTATCACATGCAATCATATTACCATAGGACACTTGTTGGCAGAAGCAATACAATTCATCCTCTTCGTTATTCAAACTATTCATATTATTAACCGATGATGAATTTGAATGGTTATGAGAATTACCAACAACCCCAAGTGAGGATAGTTTCGGAATGGTGACTGTGCCTGAAGCGCCATGTTCCAGTATTTTTTTGTTTTTGTTTGACGATTTGATAAACATCGCATCAATGTCCATATCATCTGATAACAACTCATCTGATTTCAGTCTCTTCTTGGAAATTCCTAGAGACGATGAAGAGCTGGGGATTCCGTGTATGCTTGATGAACTCAACGAATTGTTGTTGTTTACTACAACTCCATGGTTACTTATTGAAAGCAGTGGTAGGTTCGTTGCTGATGAAGTTGTTGATCCGGCTAATGAACCAGGGATCGTCGTAGTGTTCGGTGTTGTTTGTCTTGATTTCATAGTTCTTGGTTTTGGCTGTTTTCTACCACTGTCGACTAAAGAAGCATTTGAAACTTGCGAACTTAACGATTCTATGTTTGTTTGTAAAAGGTTGTGAGAATTTGATGAAGATGAAGATGACGGTAGCGTCACCAACATATCTGTATCTTTGTCTGAATCAGCCACATCCATAATAGGTGGTATAACACCATCTTTCTCTAGCTTTTCAATATCTTTTTCCAATCTAGTTAAATGTTTGGAAATTAAAAATAGTGAAGTGTTTGAAAGTATACATTTTTCGTTTTGTAGTTTGATAGACTTTTCAAAATCTTCTTTTATTTTAGAATATATTAGATCTTCCTTAGGATGTTTAACCAATGATGAATTTTGTTTAATGTATTTATGAATTTGAGAATCTCTTTGCTGTATTTTCTTCTTTAAATCATAAGATTTTAGATCTTTCTCACGAAGTTCTTCCAATAAATAAGCTAGTTCTGAGGGAAGATTCGATAAATCTTGAGTGTACTGTTCCAAAACAGTGGAAGGATCCATTTTTACAGTGGATTTGTCGGTGTGTATTAGTGTTATTTAGTCAACAAACTCAGCCGATAAGAAGACAAAACATCATTTAATTCACAAAAAATTGCCATTCTTTGAAATCAACCTAATCTTCCCACCCGCCACGCTTAGAATATTGTGGATGGAAAAGGCGCATTCGCCACTTTTCCTCAGCGGCTCTTTTTTATCTAACAGCCAAAAAAATCAAAGGTTGATTGCAAGTTGATGATGATTTGATAGAATTCTTACAAAAAAACTAAGTATGGGGCCAAAAAGAAATAAATATACAAAAAAGTGCTTGGAATAATGTAGTTATATATAGAAAAAAGATAGATATGAAATTATGAACGCTTGACAGTATCAGGTTTACTCAAATCAGTCAAAGCGTAAGGTAAATTGTATTTCCCATGGTTACCAAATCTACTTCTCTTTGGTTTTTTAATATGTGACAAGTCCCTATGTTTTCTGTTCAAATGCAAGAAAATGTACATACCGAATGAAGCAACAATAACCACAGTAGGCACAGCCATAATTACGTAATAAACGTCATCGTTCGTTCCTGTTTGATCCTGCAAGTGTTTATCAAGTTTTGAATTCTTAGCAACAGTGGCTTTGTATTGGAAGTTGACGATGATATGATCAGAATGCAGGAGGCTGAAGTCTTCATCCTCAATTGTGTCCGGCTGGATTGCAATCATGACCTTTTTGTAATGTTTATTTTGTAACCAATCTTCATCAACTTCAATTGGGAAGTACCCGTCTCTATTCAAGATCCAATCTGATGAATAGAACGTACCTGGGAAATCACCGACTAAATCGTCCAGTTTGTTTGTTTCATCAATGATAGGTTTGTCAGATTTGAAACCAGGAATCTCTCTCTTTTTCTTCATCCCTTTCTCGGTTTTAGCTTCTTTAACGTATGCGAAATGGAATTTAACGTTTTCTGCACCCTCAAAGTATCTCGTATACCAAGTGACAAAGTAAGTTAAGCCAACTCTCATGCTTGAATTTTCTTTAGGTGAGCAGAAAGGTGCGGAGCGATCAACACCTGCAGGACCTTTCTTTCTGTATAAATCTGGGATACATCTCATTAAAGGCGATAAATTAGCATAAGTGTCATCTTCATCAATCCAAACAACCTCAGTATGCACATCGCTATCTTTCAGATTATGCGCTTTTAAGTCTTTTTGGGAATAAGTTATTGTCGAAGCAGTTTGGAAGTACGTCTTATAATTTGGTCTGCCGTTGTTGATCTTCCCATTCTTCATCTTTGGCTTGATAGTCTTTGGGGAACCATCGTCCTTCAAGGAGACCCAAGGCTCTAACCCATCGGTTGTTAATGGTGGCTTCGTGTTGAATGTAACAGCACCAATTACCGTTGGCGTAACAACTTCATGAATCGATCCGTAAATGGTTCTTAACCAAGGTGCTGGAGCTTCAGTTGTTTTCGTAACACCATTCTTCAATTCTTGTTCCTTTAGGTATTCTTTACCAATGATAACTTTTTTACCCGCTTCTCTTTTATTTAAATATGGATGGGATGTAATTATAGAGTTGTCCATCGTTGATGTTGTGTAACGGTAGTCTTCGTTCAACGGCTCTTGGGTTGGTTCTGGTTTGACAAACTGTAGGATACTTGCGTTTGTCAATGAAGACAAAAGCAATAATGTTGCAATGGAAGAAACCTTCATTGTTTTTTCTTCTCAATGTTCAACAGCAAAATAGATCTATATATTCTTAATGGGGTTTATTAATCGGAATTAACCTTAAAAGTCAAGCCTACAAACAAACGTTTCTGATTCATAAAGGATCACATACCAATTATTTTTGTGTTTTGATCTGTTAAAATTTGACAATTCCTTCAATTTTAGAAACTGGTCGCGGATAAAAATGGAGTCACGTGACTGACATTCTTACTGTCAACACATTAGGCATCAGTTACTATCTCTTAAAAAGACAACAAGATTCTTATCTTCATACATAATTAAACATATAATATGAAAACACGACAGGAAAAAAATAAAGAAAAAAGAAGAGAGAGAGGGAAAAAAAGTTTCAAAATAATAAAGATAACAAAAAAAGAAGACAATAAAAATTAACAGTTTATAAAAAATGAAAAGTAGACAAAGCAAATTACAAAAAGAAAAATAAATGACTGTGTATTAAGAGGAGAGAATATGGACAATGGCAAAACACAAATTATAGGGATGACGGAGAAGCGAGATAGAGAATCTATTCTAAAGCAGCATCGGTAGCTCCAGCACTATCTTTATCGGGACTATCAGTGTCTAATTCTAAGATATCTTCATCTTTAGGAGCCGAATTATTAGCATCATCATCGACATTCTGTTGTTCTGAATCATCGTCATTTGACGAACCTCCTGACAAAGACATACTCTTCTTACCGTTTCCATGGTTATGGAAGATACTTTTTGAACTCAATTTCAAGAAACTCAACTGTTCTTCAATGAAACCGTCACATAACAAGCCCCAATCAGCAAATTCGAAATGTTTGAATTCGATCTTCTTCTCACAAATGTAGTGATTGATAACATTCCAAATAAAAGATTCTAAATCAAAATTGAACTGTGGGAAATCTTCACCCAAGTTTCTGATTTTGTTACCATCTAAATCAAAAGTGTATCTTTTTTCAACGATGTTGAATGGATCCATCTTAGGATCATGAACGTGGTAGAATAATGGCATTGAAGTGGAAGGTAGGAAAGAGTCTGAGTAATATTTATCATAGTCGTATTTGAAGTTATCACCTTGCTTGGCAATGGCATCGTCAATTTTTTGTTTAACTTTTTGCAAGTTTTCATAATCAACCAGTGGGTCGTATTGAACAATTGAAGAATGTTCATAGTTTTGTTCAGAGTTATACCAGCCATAGGCACGATCAGCCATCTTGTAAACTTGATAGTACGGTAAGTTATAGTAATGAGCAGCAGCAACAAAAGTTTCTTTATCACCTTCACCAGCACCACCTTGGGATAGCAATGGATAGTACCCATAAGGACCATCGAAATTGTAATATAGTGATAGCAACAAAGTACGGAAATGTATCTTTTTGTTGATTAACATCTCACCTGACTCAGTTGTGAAATCAGGGATGGTACCTTTTCTATCATGATAAGGAATAGAATTGAACGGATCATAACCTTGTGTATGCGTTGTTCTGTAATAGTTTGGATCGGTGTGGAAATCATTCAGATGTCTAACTTGCTCAATACCGATTTGTTGACCAGTAATCTGATAAAATAATGGAGATGTTGTTCTTCTCCAGAAATCTGGCCAAGTGATCATGTTGTAATCTTGGTACAATTGAGACGTGAACAATGGATCAGGGTTACCAACTGGGAAAGTATCAGAATCTAACAGAAATGCATTTTCAAAAGAGGATGCTAATAAAGCAAACGCTTTGTATTGATAACCACTAACTTCAAATTTTTTCAAAGTTTCTTTACCAAAAACTCTGTTCATCTCAACACATCTAGCGTTTAATGCAGGTAAAATTAGATCACAATATTCAAATTCATAATCTGATTCATCCGGTAAGATAACTTCAACAGGTAAAGTTGAACCCACTTTTCTTAGAGTTTCGATACCCAAAAGAGCAAACCAAGAATATTTTCCACCACCAACAATAACGTAACCATCACCATTGTAGAAACTTGGTTTAAAATCAGGTAAACCTCTAACAACAGCATCGTGTTTCAAAGTTAAATCGTTAACGAAATGAGAAGGGAATTTCATAAATTCACTACAATCATTTTCGGATAAAACGTCCCAAGTTTGAGCATAGAATAAAACGTTTTCAATGAATGGTTTACCATCTTTCAGAACCATTCTTTCTTCCAATGGGTAGCTCAACTGATTTTTTCTCATCAATTCAAAGATCTCAGTGAAGTAATTCTGGAAAGTAATATCACCTTTCAAAACATCTTCAGTTTTAATCTTGTTGAGAGCCTCTTCAGTTGGAGATTGATTTCCGGTTAAAGGTAAAGTTCTATCATCTTTTCTTTGACCCTTTGATTCATCAATGGAGGAAGATTTTGAGTTTTTCGTGTTACCAGAAGAGCCGCCTTTAATGTTTCCAGTTTGATCTAAGTTGAAATATAAATTCTTCAAATCCTCCGAATCTTGAGGCGTTGAAGATTGACCAGCTCCTAGATGTTCTTGATCTTCTTGTGAGTTACTTTCTGATGATGATGTCCTGGATGATTTGGAAGGAGATAAATGTATTATGTTTTCTACTTGATTCAAAGTATTTGATATAGAACGTGCAGTTATTTTATTTGAAAAGGTATTGGTGACGTTGATTAGCAGGAGCACAATTGATATCAGAACGGCAAGTATTAGAGTTTTTGCTCTTTTATTTCTACTAAAAAATGGCATCTTTTAGATTTTCTTTTCTTTGCTTGTTTTTGTGAGAATGGAATGCTATATTTATATTAATGTTGGCGGATGAAAAAAAGGTTATGAATAAATTTATATGACAAAATTGAATTGGATAAAGAAAAAATTAAATTATGGATTTGTAATATAGATAGATATATTAAATGAACTGAAAGTTGAGATGATTTTTTTTTGAAAAAAGAAAAAGAATGTTTATATTTTGTAAATAAATAAGCTCTTTTGGTTGAGTTGATTAACGAATGAGAGGATAAATGAATAAAATGCTTTGAAGAATAAAGTACCGTTGGATCCAAGTTGAGTTATCGTTTAGTAAAAATAAAGAGTTGAAAAAAAAAACACAACACGATAAAAGAAACAATAAGATTAATTTTATATCCAAGAATGTATAGCTTAGAAAATGCACTTTTGCTCCGTTGTTGTTATTACTCGAACTGCAGGGAAAAGATTATGATGTGGATCGAAATCTTCTAATATGATGATGGTGTAAATTCAAAAGTAACGGTAAGAGTCAGAAGCAAAGAGAAATGGAACGAAATGATAGACAAGTATAATAATGAGATATCGAATGAGAGAGTGGATCAGTAGTGAAAACAACAAAAACATTAAAAGAAGCACCAAACGATAAAAGCGACGACGAAGATCTTTAGGGAAATCGCGTCGATCGGTGCCCGTTTCAGAGATAAATAGAGGTGCAAGGTGTGACGAGCGGAAACAACTTTTTTCAAGGCACAACAGATGGTGCGTCACGTCACCCGGCCTTTCTTTTTTTAAATAAACGAACGGAAACAGAGGAAATCAAACCCTTGGATCAATCTTGGAATGAATATAAGCATATTGCTTTGTTTGGCCTATACCATAAATACTCTACTTTACTGATCCATACTTTTTAATCCAATTCAATTAATAACACCTTATAACATCACCATGTACAAAAGGATAGACTCCATTGGATCGTCTTTAAACAATTCCAATTCATTCATTCAACTTGCATCAAATTTGTACAAAAATTACAAGTATCTGTTGATTTCAACGCTTTCTGTTTTCTTAATCTTGAATTTATTAGTCTCATCAAACAACAGCAACAATCCGTCAGCTTTTAGTTTACCTCAAACCTATACGAAAGATGTTGTGTCAAACAATCAAAATAATAATAATACTTTAGCTATTTCTAAACCGCCTAAAAAAAATGTTAATGATATGTTTACCATTGAATCAAGATTGAACTACTACTTCCCCTTTAAGTCAAATGAAGATGTTGAGAATAACATTTGGCAAATGTGGCTAACTAAATCAGACGATAAAGATTTCCCAAGCGATTGTAAAACTCATATTGAACGTTGGAGATCAGTCAATGATAATTATAACCATAACTTCATTAGTATTCAAGAAGCTGAAGAAATGGTTGTTGATTATTTAAAACCTAACGTTCCCGAAATCGTGGATGCTTTAAGAAGTTTACCAAATGAAAGATTGAAATTCGAATTTTTGAAATATTTGGTTGTTTATATATCAGGTGGTTTATACGCCGATATCGATACCGTTGATGTTAAACCTTTGAAATACTGGTTTGATTCAAAATTGATCGGTACTAAATTAATGGTTGGTATTAACTCGGATTATAACGATTTAAACTGGGAAAAATTGTACAATAGAAGATTATCATTTTCAACCAATTTATTTAGAGCTAAATCCCATCATCCATTTTTAGCCAAATTGATCTCAAGAATAACATTTATTTGTTTTTCTCAGAAGGAATTAATTAAAGCAACAAATTGGGATGAAGCATTCCAAAATGTTGATGCTAATGGTGAACCATTGATTCAATTTACCGGTTCTTCTATCTTCACTGATAGCTTATTTGAATATCTGAATAATTTAAGTAATGCAGTTTTCATTAGAGTTGCTAAGAATGATAACGATAGGGATCCAAAACCAATTGTTGGACCACAAATAGATGAAGACCAAAGGTTTAGTTATAGATCATTTAGTGGCATCATTGCTCCTACACAAATTGATGATATTGTTGTCATGCCACTGATTACGTTCAACGGGCTGGAAAATGGTGCCAATGGTGGATTAAGCGATGAATACGATAACAACGATGAAAAAGTTGGTTATGAAAAGTTCTATTACGGTAGATCTTTAGGATTAACAGCTTGGAGTAACAAGAGACAAAGAATTGAAAGCAGCTAACTTTATTCGGTAAATAAATATATAAATAATTAAATAAATAAGTAGTAGTGTTGTCTTATTCAAATTTACATTCTGCATTGGCACAACAATTTATGCACTTATGCGTATGAATTAAGCTTTTCTTTAGTAGCTGTAATTTTGGTGAAGTTGTAGGCGTGGTATTCGTGAAGGATAATCTCTATTATGCTAAAAAGGTGATTAATTTTTTTATGTTTTACGTGGAAATTTGAGGTTTCCGGTTTTGTTGGTTGTTTTGGAGTTGGAATTTGGAATTGGACGCGTGTGAGCGACAACATTTCCGACAACGAATACAGGGCCAAAAACGACAAACAAGTTGGGAATCGGACAGCAACTCCTCCACGACACGTCCATCCTCCGAAACCAAAGAGAGTATTTGGTGGGCGGGTGGATGAACTCTTTGGTTGAGTGATGAAATGCTGAATTCAGCTCCGGCGAAGGTAAGCATGTGTATATATGTAAAGGTCTGTCTCCCTTCGTATCTGTATCTGTACCTCTCTATGTGCACAGCCGTTAAGGCACAGAAATAAACCTTGCACGTGACTGATTAATCAGGGGAACACAGAACGATGTCTACCAACTATCGTATCGTACAACTCATTTGATTTATACGAATATATGCTTGTCTATCCGTAAATACAGATACATGTCAGTGACCTGTGTAAATATGTAGTATAGTATACCGTAGTAGGAGTATTATCAGTGGTGCAAAGGGTGAAGGAAACGTAGTGTGCTACCCAAATCTCCCAAAAAAGCCAGAAATCCGAAGTTTGCAAGCAACGCCAGCAAGCGAATTCCTATTCTTTTTAGATCATCATATCAGTTCCATGTCTTTTGTTTGTTCGGAATGTCTGTTCGAAGAAAGTAATCGCTTGCAACAATATATCTCTATATCTTTTAGATTTTCAATTGAACTTAGATTCACTTAATTTGTCCACAAAACACCCAAATTTTTTCTAATTCTAAAATTCATATACACTTTGTACAAAAGAATAAAACAGGCCTTTCGTTAGAACAGAAATTATTTGTGATCTATTTCTAGATTAATTTTCTTCAACATTATAGTAATATAGTTCCAATATACAAGTATTGCTAATATTTACAATTACAAACACACACACACACTTTTTATTCCTATTGCATTCGAAAAAAGAGAGAAAAAACAATCATTTCGTTTCAACTCTCATACTTTAATTTTTATATCTATACAATGAACAAAGCATCTCCATATAGAGGAATTACATCAACTAGTTCTTCATCTTCCACATCCCCAAAATTCAAGAAAATTTCAATTTTTGTTGGTTTACTGCTTGGTTTCATCATTTTCAAATTCAGTACCAATTGGTCAATGAATGCTGAAGAAAAAATCATTACTGAAGCATTAAACAATTTCTATAGATTGAATCCGAAATCAAGAGGTGCAAATCCATACGATGCGTCGGTTACCGCTGATAGAATGGCTAAGTTCTTCCCGTACAATGAATCTCCAAGAAGAATTGAGAAATCAATTTGGCAAATGTGGAAAGTCAAATCAACTGATCCCGATTTCCCACACAAAGAATTGGTCAACAAATGGAAGAATGAAAACCCAACTTACACATATAACCTACTAACGGATGATGAAATTTTGAACGTTTTAAAAATTCATTTCAAAGATACAACACCGGAAGTTTTAGAAGCTTTTGAAATGTTACCAAATAAAATCATTAGATCCGATTTTGCAAGATATTTATTGATTTACTTGAATGGTGGTGTTTACGCTGATATAGACACTGATTTACAAAAGCCTGTTGATACTTGGTTTGATTCAGATAGAAACGTTGGATTTGTTGTTGCCGTTGAAGAAGATATTAACGTTGAAAATTGGCAACATTATATGACCAGAAGAATTCAATTCGAACAATGGACCTTTAAAGCTAAAGCAAGACATCCAATTTTAAGAAAATTGATCGCTAAAATTGTTGAAACAACTTTCCAAGCCAAGAAAAACGATAAATTACAAGCTTATTATAAAGATTTCAAAGGTGTTGATAGATGCGCATCAGTTGATATCATGGAATGGACTGGACCTGTTGTTTTTACCGATACAATTTACGCACATTTAAATTCAATGGATAATCCAACTATCGTTGATATTGATCAACAAAGAGATATTGGTGGTGAATTATATGGACCTGAAACGGATGAAATCATTTCCTGGAAATTCTTTGCTGGTTTGAGAGCTCCTGCAATGTTGGACGACGTTGTTATTTATCCAAGAGCATCTTTCAGAGAAGATAAAGAAAATAACTGTGGTAAATACTGTTATGTTCATCATCGTTTCGGTGGTTCTTGGAAGAATAACGGTAAAGGTGAAATTAAGCCTGGTGAAGAAGGCTTTGAAGGTCCAACTCCTGCTGAAGTTGAAAAATTGAGAGATGTTAACAAAAGAGATTTAATTGAAGACGGTGAAGATCAGGCCCCTGTTAAATTAAACAAGAGATGTTTGTATCCGTATAATGCCTACTAAATATATCCGTCTTTTATCGTTTGTCTTTTTCTTAATCATTATTATTACAATTAGTGCTTTTTCAGTTTGTTATTACTATTACTTGTTATTCCTCTCACGTTTTTGTGTACCTGATTTCCTCTATATATATTCATATATATATAATATATACATTCCTTTCAAAACACCTGACATTTTTGCTGTCACCTTAGTGTACCATAGAAAGCAAACAAGCAAGTAAACCAGTAAATGCGAGTTTCATTAGAAAAAGGATCAAACTCCTCAGAAAAACCTAGCATAACTGCCACGCACATATTTCAAAGATACACGCGACTTGTGTTCAAAACTTTTCATTGCGTTGGTTTCCATTCTTGGTTTTCTTTCCCTTAATGGAGACTTCATTTGATCAAAAGACAACTTGAACTAAACTCCAATAAAACAATACAGATATAACGCATCAATCACAGAATAACAACAGCATAGCAGCAGCATATACAGGATGATGCTCTCCGCCGTCTTCAAAAGATTCACATCAACGATACAAACCCTAAGCACAAAGCAACTAACGTCTCCATCATCGATCCCATTTGTTGAATCATCACCGTTTTTAGTTAACAAATCACCAGAGGCCAGAAGGATAAGAAAAAGGCTACTTTCTCGTCCTGGACTAATTGCTAAAAAACGTGGTATGACGTGTTTTTACACCAACGTTGGAAAGAAGCTACCAGCGACAATACTTGAAGTTGAACAATTAGAAGTCACATACAACAAGACGTTAGAGAAGAACGGGTACTTTGCAGTGCAATTAGGCTACGGTTACAAACCAAAGAACCAAACAAAGTCAATGCTGGGACATTACAGAAATGCAGAAGTGTCACCAAAGGAGAAACTTTTCGAGTTTGAAGTTAAAGACGAAAGCGGATTACTCCCACTAGGTTCCGAATTGAAAGCGGATCAATTCAAGATCGGTCAATTCGTTGACGTTATCTCAAAATCAAAAGGTAAAGGGTTCAGTGGTGTTATGAAACGTTGGAACTTCCATGGTTTGAAAGCTTCCCACGGTGTGTCGTTGGCGCACAGATCCGCTGGGTCTACTGGTCAGAATACCTCACCTGGTAGAGTGTTGCCTGGGAAGAAGATGGCTGGTAGATTAGGTCACGACTACGTTACGCTCAGTAATTTGCTTGTGTTGGATGTTAATGCTGAAAAGGGGTATTTATTGGTGAAAGGAGGTGTTAGTGGTGCTAGAGGTTCTTTTGTTAAAGTTAGAGATTCGTTGAAGAAGTATGGGTCTCACTTAAGTGTTACACATAAGAATATCACTAAATAGATAAAGTAGTTCTGTGATTAAGAAATTCGATAATAATTCATCTGTATATATATATCCAAATATTTATAAAATAGCATCGTTCTTTATTTACATGTTTTATGATTAATGTTTTTTGTCTTGTTAAAAAAGATGATAAAAATTAGACAATGAATATATCATTATTTTATAGCTTATGAAAAAAAAACACAGAAAACAGGGAAAAAAATACAACGTGCATAGTAATTCAAAATACTATAAGTAGATAAAACGCCAAAGAAGAATGAAAAAGCAAAAAAAAAAGTGAGAGTTGAGGAGATACCTGACAAACATCGAATGATGGTGGGAATAAAAGATCAGAACAGTGAAAAGAAATAGAAGATATTAGGTGGCGTCATGTAACACACTCTTTAATAACTTCATTAACCAACTCCAACGAATAGGCAGGACCACGACCATGGCACATCTCAGTTCCCCTCAACTTCTGCATGATTGCCGGAATATCCAATTCCAAATCCTCATTAATCAGAGAAACTTCATTCAAATAATCCCATAATGCAGAAACTGTCAAAACTTCCGTATTATTTGCATTATATTTTTGTGAGCGGAAAGTTAATCCGTGAAGTTGAAGTGATTCATCGTTTAAATTAACAAAATTATGCTGCTGTAAACCGTCATTGTGGGCATCGTGCATTTCAACGTCATTGGAGTTGGACGATATTGTGGATGATAATTCATCACCGATTGTTTGATCATCGATGTTAACTATACCAGTTATAAACTCTTCTCTACTTTTAGGGAAATCAAACTTTCTGATCTTGTGATTGGTATTCTTACCCTTCTTATTTTCAGAATCAAAAACTTCATTATCAACACTTTGAGCAGAATTATGATTTGGACTTTTACCCGATTTATGTAGCAATTTATTTTCCATATCAAGTAGTAGATTTTGTTTCGTTAAATGTTCCAGTTGTTCTAATAATTTCTGTCTTTCAGATTCCGATTGGTTCAATTTATTAGAAAGCTCTTTCAATTTACCCTCTTTACGTTCACGGAACGCTCTTTGTGCAGCTCTATTTTGAGCTTTTCTTTTTAAATTAAGTTCATATTCAGTTAATTCCTTATCATTTCTGGACGAAGATGTATCGGAATGGGATTCGCCAGGAGGTGAGTAACTTCCTCCCTGCGGCGGAATTTGTTTATCCCCGTCTTCACTTGTTGCATTATTGTGACTGATCTGACTGATATCAACGTGATCAGAACCATATTGATCTGTGTTTAAAGATGCAGCTTGATTGACTAAATTCAAAGTAGCATCAATTTCATGTGTCAAGCAATCATCGCCAAGTAACCTAGGTGAGAATTTGTAGTCCTCTGATTGTTGCTGATGAAACATATGGCTTGTTAAATTCTGAGCAGTTAGTTCTTGTGTTGCTGAATTTGGAGTTGGAGGTTGAACATTGTTACTATTATTACCACTAGAGAATCCGTTTAAATCATCCGTAGGATTGTTTAATGATTCTTGTTCCATACTTGGAGTTTTCATGTATTCGTAACTGCTGTACATTGGTGAAGTAGTTTGCTGGTTTTGTTGTTGGCTTTGGTGGGTGTATTGATCCCACAAGTCAGGGGTATTAGAGTCAACGTTCATTGCTGTATGGGCGTATTTATTATTAGACTTTGTCAGATGTTTGCTTTTGTATGTGTGTAATTAATTCTTTTTTTTTCGAATCCTTGACGGAAGGTTATTGAGATAGTTGTCAAATAGTGTTATTCAAAGAAGTGTGTTCATGAGATACAATATAGAGGTGTGTGAGAAGTCAAAGAAAGAAGGGGAGTGGTAATTACAGTTGTTAATAAAATTGAAGTGTAAGCAAATCGGAAATCGTTCAAAAATGCAATTTTCGCCAATGCGGAACTTTTTCTTGGTATTTAACGAGAATCAGGCGTAGTGGAGAGGATAGACCTATAGCTGATGGCTAACAGATATTACTATAAGTTGCTTAATGATAAGCATTTTGTTGTATTTATATGGAATTATATAGATAAAGTTATATACAAGGGGAGGGTGGGATGTTATGACATAAGAAGCAGCTGTCATCAGATAATTTCACTCTAGACATATATATGTATGTATATATAAACGAATGAGTACAGCACCCTAACTAATAGCACTGAATAATACAACTGAGCGATTTGAATGATAATATGACATGATGAAATAATAGAAGTAACTTGTAAATTCGTCCATCATTTAACTTTCTTATTCTTTAATTTGATTGTTTCACCATTCAAATAGATACCTTTACCTTTGTAAGGTTCAGGAGGATGCATGTTTCTTAATCTACCAGCAAACAAATTCATTTTTTGTTTATCACAACTTTCAAACACCAGTAGAGTTGGAGTTGGAGAACTAACTTTAATACCTTCTGGAATAGGTAAAGATTGTAAGTTACATTTACCGATCTTCATCTTAACCCATTCGACACCATTTTCATCGGTTTCTAGCATTGCTCTGTAACCAGTACCTTGGAATCTTAAAGATGATGAATGACCTTCTGTCACACCAATAATGGAGTTGTTGATTAGAGATCTCATTGTACCCCAAAGTTGTTTTTGAATCTTGTTTGACTCGTTTTGAATTCCAATGTTGATTTTCTTATCTTTTTCATCCTGGTCCAATTTCAGGAAATCAGGTATGGCTATATCCATTATACCTTTTGGACCTTGGATTGTAATTAGTTTAGTTAATCTGATTGATTGAGAGCCTTTTGGGATTATCTTTGGATGTAGTAAGCTGTTTATTTCCAGTTGAACTTCATTTGATAAAAAGATAGGTGAGGAACCTATATGAGAAAAAGTTTTTGAAGTTGTTGAAAAAGAACGTATTAGTAATCTATTAAACATGATGTGCATGGGGCAATCTAGTATCTATATGTTTATAAGCCTCTCAATGTACATCAATCAATGTATCCTATGGTATTGTATCAAAGCTCTTTATAAATCATTCAACTCTTTTAAAAACGTTGATTTTTTTTTGCTGGGATTTTTTTGGAGGGGAGAGGCTGGTGCAAAGGTGTTTTTGTGTTGCACGGTGTTTTTTCTTTTGCTTTTCGTTCTGCGTATAAAATTTTATTTCCAAATTCGTTTTGTTATCTTGGATGTTAAGAAAGGACAGTACAAGATAGCATTTGATCTTTCTTTTGTACGGGACAAGTTCATCATATAAACATATAAATACACAAATATTATACACCATACATCATGGTTAGAAAACTAAAGCATCATGAACAAAAACTTTTGAAAAAAGTGGATTTCCTTGACTGGAAACAGGATCAATCCCACAGAGATACCCAAGTGATGAGAACCTATCACATCCAAAATAGAGAAGATTATCATAAATACAATAAAATCTGTGGTGAGATCCGTAAAATTTCACATAAATTGGCATTATTGAACCCAAACGATCCATATAGAGTCAAACATGAACAATTGCTATTGGAGAAATTATACAATATTGGTATATTATCTACAAAATCAAAGATATCAGATCTAGAGAACAAGGTGACAGTGAGTGCAATCTGTAGACGTCGTATTGGTGTTGTTATGTGTCGTTTCAAAATGGCACAGACAATATCTGATGCTGTGAGATTTATTGAGCAAGGTCATGTTAGAGTTGGTCCTAACGTTATTACCGATCCTGCATATTTAATAACTAGAAATATGGAAGATTATTTGACTTGGTGTGATGAGTCGAAAATTAAACATAACGTTTTGAAATATAAGAATAAAATTGATGATTATAACTTGTCTTAAATTACCTTATTTTGTTATTTCTTCTTTTAATAGTGTGAATGGCTGGGTTTTTTCGTTATATATTGTATATTAGCATGGATATATTATAAATTTTATATATATTCCTCATTTAAATAATAAGCTTGGACTTCGTCCCTAGCAATTTCAAACAGTTAGAAAAGTATTTTGTATTTTGTACACCTTGAGGATCAATTTGTTAACCCCTCGTTCTGTTTCAATTTGGTTAAAAAGTCACTATTAATCCTTCACAGGAATGTCAAAAGGGGATTTCTGTTATATTTGGTATATTACAAACTTTGTTTTATGATAATTGTTTTCCTTTTTCGTTTCAAATGGTTCAAGTTTGATGGAATCACTCTCAGACAAATCAAGAGGATCAAGGATTAATAATCTGAATCATTGATAAATATCAGTTTATTAACAGTTTATAGTTTATATTTACACTATCCATTTGGTTATAATCACATTGTCATCTTTCACTCGACTGATAATATCTCGCTACAAATTAACTATAGGAATTTGAACAAATAATTAAAAGTTGTTGAAGTCACAAAAGTTTGAGGTGAGGTTGAGTATGTTGACGGGTTATGTTTCTGAACAATAAACGTATTATTGAAAGCAGAGAACTGGATTACTTTCGATTAAGAACGTCATCTCACTGAAACCAATCGTTGCCATCATAAGTTCATGATATCCGTTGATAAACTTGTTCAGTTGTTTAAGAGCCTGATTGGATATTCAAATAAAGCATAAAATCTGGGGTGCATGACCTGATCTTTTTTTTGGTCCTTTGGTTCTGCAACGCTACATTTGATTCCATTGATTTAATTTAATCTAAAGTTTATCTTCATCCTTCTCTTTGTTTTACCATTTTGAATAAACACCCACATTGAAGATAAATAAATCGATTGAATACATACCATCATGGCTACACTATCAAATCTAAACCCAACATCCGATGAAATAACCGCAATTGCATCAACATTATCAGCCAACTTCACAAACACAAACCCTAAACCACATGCTTTTATTAAATCTCAACTAATCTCGATTAAGACTCATTTAGCTTCATTCATTGACTCAATAGCAGAGTCACTATACCTTGATTTCCATAGATCAAAATCAGAAACTGAGATTTGTGAATTTGGTCCAGTGTTATCAGAATTAAATTACTTCATTAGCAACTTGGAAAGCTTATTATGTGATGAAAAACCAAAGTTTTCAGTACTCCCTACCTATACAACAAGTATCAAAGTTGAAAAGATTGCGTTAGGTGTTGTTTTAATTATTGTTCCTTTTAATTATCCGTTACTTCTTGCTATTTCACCATTGATTGGTGCGTTGGCTGCTGGCAATAACGTTTGTCTCAAGTTACCATATGATAATTGTCCTGCTTTTTGTGAGACGTTGACGAAGATGCTTTTGGTTGCTGTTGATCCTAGTTGTTTGAAGATTGTTAACGGTGGGATTGACGAGAATGTGACTTTATTGAAACAAAAATGGGATAAGATACTGTTCACGGGTTCGGCTAACGTCGGTAAAATAGTTCTTTCGAGTTGTAACGAGAATTTAACGCCTGTTGTTTTGGAATTGGGCGGGAAATCACCAACTTTCATTACTGCAAATGCTTCAAATTTGAATAAGTCTTTGAAAAGAATCTTGTGGGGTAAATTCAATAACGCTGGTCAAACCTGTACTGCTCCAGATTATATACTTTTACATTCATCTATCTACGATGATGTTTTACCTAAATTATCAAAATTAATGAATGAAATGTTCCCAGGTGGAGCTAACAAAGATTCCGATTATACCCATATCATCAACAAGAGATCTTTTGACAGATTAACCTCTTCATTATCAAAAACAAAAGGTGAGATCTTTTATGGAGGTTCATCAGACTCAAGTTCAAATTTTATCGAACCAACAATTGTAACCAATGTTGAATTTACTGATCCATTAATGAAGCAAGAAATCTTTGGTCCTATTTTACCAATCATCAAATATGATGATTTATCAGAAACAATAAACACCGTTAAGTCGCAATTTGATACTCCGTTAGTAACTTATATATTCAGTGATTCAACCTCTGAAATCAACAAAATTAAAACTATTAGATCCGGTGCCGTGTCTATTAACGAAACAGTATTCCACTCTGCTATTCATTCTGTTCCATTTGGTGGGGTTGGACAATCTGGAAATGGTTCGTATCATGGCAAGTACTCAATAGAGGCGTTCACACATAAAAGAACTGTTATTGATCAACCGTTCTGGAACGAGTTCTTGTTGAAAAGTAGATATCCCCCTTACAGGATTGAGAAGATTAGAGAGACTGTGAAATTGTTCAAGCTTGATGTGTCGTTGCCTGTTTTGAATGTCATGGGCTTGTTTTGGTGGTCGTTGACATATGGGCTTTTGTTTGCTGTTGGGATCGGCGTTGGAATTGGTATTGAAAAATCTAAATAGTTGTCTTTTATCTCTTTCCTTATCGTTCTTCTCTATGGAATAATTTTGAAATTTAGTTATATTTGTGTATTTCAATAAAAATCGCGAGATTATCCCACGATAACCCTACATAACTGTAAATATACATATATCACTAAACAAAAATGTAATTCACATATCCACCATATCAACATCGTTCAAATCATCTAAATCCAAACCTAAATCATCCATATCAGCAACAACAGGGTCACCGGTAGACACAGTACCACCTGGTTGATCAACTAGTTCTTGCATTGGTGTGTGTTCAGCTCCACCTTCTTGTTTGACTTCACTGTTTGTAGTTATTGGTGATTCTTGTTTAATAACTGGTTCAACTGGTACTTTGTCATCCTCGTCTTCATATTTAGATGGCTGTGGCATTGCCGTTGTCGTTGATGGTTGTGGTTGATCAGATAACTTCAACACTTTATCCAACTCACCAACCTCTTCGTTCAACTTATACCCATTAACCCAAGTTGCTTTTTTATTAATCTGGATAGGCAGTAAATTGATCTCTTTCAGCTGTGAATTTATTTTATTATCCAATATTTCAATCTCTTGTCGTAACTTCACACCAGCGTACGATAAGTTTTCATAAAACTTACCAACATCGTCTTTAAAACTTGCAGTGGTTGCAACTCTGTTGCCCGTTTGCTTACCGGTTTTCAAGTCGGTCAATGTTGATGATAAGTTGTCCAATAAGGAAACTACCCTTGAATCTATTTCGTGAAGGGAGTCCAGACGTGTTTGAATGTATGATATATTTTTGTCACTTGACATTGTCTGCGTGTGTGTGTGTGTGAAGTTGAATGGTATTCCTATTATTCCCTCTGTCTCCACCTACCTGTTACACGTATGTGTATCTCATTATACAATTAGTACACCACCCTCGATTCCCGGGACGTTTTCCCTGTTTAGTCACGTGTACTGTAATCATGTGATATTTAATCTCAGCCACATTAATTTACACGCCACAAATGTAGTCGTCCGCCACGTCCAAATACACAGTCACAACTCGATTTAAAGATTACCACATCGGTGTATCTACTCCTCGCACCTACTCCTCGCACCTCTGTTAGGAACTGTCTTTGTGTGCGCACTTACTTTTCATTCTCTTCTTCACTCTCTTTTGTACTCTTTCATGTTTCTCTCTCCACGGCTAAGGATTCCTGCATCTGGTGGTGGAGAATGACGGTGGATGGACTGTAGACAGATGGTTGGTGGTGTTTGGTAAAAAAAACTTTGTAGGTGGTTTTTTCAAACGAGTGTTAATTTAAGTAGGTTTAATCTTTCTGGAATTTTTCTACATACATAGTTAAATAAACTTCCACTTTTATTAACAATAAATTAATTGAAAATGTCTGACGAAGTCGTTGAAGTTTTAGTTTTAAGAGGTACCTTAGAAGGTAAGTCCCATCTACCCAAAAGTCCAATGAAAAATTTCATAAATTATCAGTCCTTTTGAATCGTCTTAGTAAATGAATTGAAAAATACAACTACTGAACTAAACATTTTATTGAATCATGTAAATGCTTTGAATCAACAACTATTGCAATGGGGTGACTTTTATCAAGGGTTCCACAGATCTGTGGTAATTGTATCAATGCTCAAAATAGGATATGAATTGAAGATTTAATATAAGTAGTTTTAAGCATATTGAAAAAAGATCAGATTTTGTGGCTTGTATCAAAAACAGGGCTTCATATATTCTTCTACAGTTATGTCATGTCAAAATTCATCATGGATTGTTCACTCCAAGAGACCAGGCACAGGAAAGATCTAATCATATACGTGAAAAATCGAACCACGTCGAAGAAATTGCAATATCCACCTAAAGCAAAACTACAAGACATTCTAAGGACCATATTATGAATACACTCTCAAACAACTTAAACCAACTTGAAACTTAAAATACTAACATAAATTCAATATCCCCTTTATTATTTTTATAGGTCACAACGGTTGGGTCACTTCATTGGCTACCACCCCAGCTAACCCAGATTTATTATTATCTGCCTCAAGAGATAAGACTTTAATCACTTGGCAATTAACCAGAGATGAAAACAACTACGGTGTTGCAAAGAGAGCTTTAAAGGGTCACTCACACATTGTTCAAGACTGTACCATTTCTCCAGATGGTTGTTTTGCCATTTCTGGTTCCTGGGATAAAACTTTAAGACTATGGAACATTGAAGATGGTGAATGTGTTAAGAGATTAGTCGGTCACACCGGTGATGTCTTATCCGTTTCCATTTCAAACACTTCAAGACAAATCGTTTCTGCTTCAAGAGATAAGACCGTTAAGGTCTGGAACACTTTAGGTGCTTGTATGGCCACCTTACAATCTCACTCTGACTGGGTTTCCGCTGTTAGATTTTCTCCATCTGATCCAACTACTGTTATCTCTGCTGGTTCTGATAAATTGGTTAAGGTAAGTTCAAACTTTTTATTACAATGTCTTTTTTTCTTTTATTTTTCATTTTTCAAAAACTGCATCAGCATTACTGCAAGGCCTTGATTTTCAAATACAATATTCAAATGATGTATTAAATATTTGCTACTTCGGACGGAAGCCTATCTGCTTTCGAATGAGACATAAACATTTATCACCAAGATCTCTGATGAATCACACTAATAAGAGTCAAGGGTATAAAGAAATTGAAAAAAAATATGAAGGGATTTCAAAAAGACAAGAAGATTATCTTCATTTTGAATATTTTTTTACTAACATGTATTAAATCTATGATTTTTAACAATTTCTTCAATTTAGGCTTGGGATACTTCTGACTTCTCATTATCCGCCGATTTCGTTGGTCACACCGGTTACGTTTCATGTATCACCATCTCCCCAGATGGATCCCTATGTGCTTCTGGTGGAAAGGATGGTTCCATTATCTTATGGGATATGTCCTCAAAGGAAACTTTATACACTTTAACCGCTGGTGATGAAATCAATGCTTTAGCTTTCTCACCAAACAGATACTGGTTATGTGCTGCTACCGCCACCTCCATCAAGATCTTCAACTTACAAGAAAGAGTTTTGAAGGATGAATTGAAGCCAGAAGTTGCTGAAGGTAAGACCCCAGAATGTGTTTCTTTAGCTTGGTCTGCTGATGGTCAAAACTTATTCTCTGGTTACACTGATAACGCAATTAGAGTTTGGCAAGTTATGACTTCCCAATAAATTATTTAATCTTTTTATAACTTGTTTTCGGAAGTTTTACACATGTTTGATAAGTTTTTTTTGACAAATTCTTGGATTTGAACTTTAATTTAACCTTTTAATCTGTTTATATATAAGTTTATTTGTTAAGAAACCAATATAAAAAAATACATTTTTGTTTTTATTAATATTAAAAAAATTATTCTATCTTGAAAATCCATATCTAAACAAATCAATTATATCGTCGTTAATAAATAAATAAACAGAATATATAGATATACGTATACAGTACCTTTATATGTTATTTCTATCATGTTCCATGTTCATCATCAAGCCATCAACTTTATCAATGATTTGAACCATTGCAAACTCCAAAGCTTTCTCCCTTGCTGATTCCAAAAACTTTTGGGAATTAACATAGTCTCTTCTATCGTAATATATGGCACCTAACGAATACAATGACATTGCCAAACAAGATTGCAATTTCAAATCCTGGTTGCTTTGTTTGCTGGCATCTGAAGCAGATGAGGAAATCAAACTCAAATACATCGATTCTGACAGTCTCAAAGCTTCAATCCTGTTAGATTCCTCGTTTTTCAAATATTTCTTCAATTGTTTCATTTGTTCTTCATCTTCTAATACTTCAACATTAGTCATTCGATTGTTCAATCTCTTTATATTCAACTCGTGGTTTTGAGATTTATAGTAGTATGCAGTGGCGATGTTTTGAATGACAGTGCCTAGGTAAATCGGTTGCAAATCACTTAATTTCATCCACAATAAATTAGATTGCATTAATGAAATTGATATTTCCGGTTTATTTGAAATCGTCAACGCTGAATACAAATCTTTAGCAGCTATCAGGTCGGATAAAAAGACAGGTAATTTAGGAAACCATTGGCTCCAAAATTGCAAAGATTTATCATTTAAATAAAGTTCAATAAAATTCTTCTTGCTTGGCCAATCCGATATTTTTAAAACATCCCAAATTTCAAACTTCTGTTTTGTTGTCTTCAAAGTTGTTAAAAACCCCCATTTGTCACGTAATCGAGATTCAGCAAAGACTAGCCGATCCCATAGCTCAGTTAGCAACTCTTCATCAACTTTTTTCTGTGTCATTGAAATTAGTTCAACTAATCTCGAAGTCACCAATAAATCCCTTTGAATCGTTAAGTCAATGAACTCTTCATCAACTTGACCATTAACCAATTTAGAGAACAAAAAATTTGATAGCTTAGTATAAGTTTCAATCTCCAACTCGTAGTTCTCCAATTTTTCATACATTTGGGCAATTTTTAAAACTATACCAGTGTACCGTCTATCTAAATCATCCATTCCTTCTTCTTTAGCATACTTCAAAGCAAGCTGATATTGCTTCAACGCTTTCACGTAATTGTAATCTTCTTTATCGGATTCGGCCCATAATGCTGCTCTTAACGACCTACTCACTTTGCTGGAGTACGGATTCCACGGCTGCCAGAGGTACAGGATGCTTGAGGTTGACACTATTGTAGCTACCGTTATTTGAATTCTTCTGAACCATTTCTTTTTGTTTCTTTCTTTTTCTTGGTATTCTTTGTATTTTTTGTCTTCGATTTGTTGTGAATTTTGAAATCTATTCAACGTTTGTTGTTGTTGATAAGAATATCTGATTGCGGAGGTTGTGAATTGTTTTGTTGTGGATTGATTAAACAGGAACCGGTTCGAACTCTTTGTTATGTGACGGTGTATTTGGCTTCTTAGTATTGTATGTATCATCGTTGATATATTTGATTGGAGATTCAAAGAGAGTCATAGTGTAAAAGAAATGGCAAAACTGATGATATAATTATAAGTGCTAGTTTTTAAATCGGACTTTTCAAAATATTTGTGTTCTTCTCTACAAAAAAAAGATCTGGGGCAATTAATGAACACAGTTAATATAATCCACTCTTTAGTAGCTATACACCCCTACAATCAACACAAGCTTTTGTTTTGTGTCAAATAAATTATAAACAAGATACAGTAATGTCACAGAAGGAGTCAACGTACTTCATATACGACCAATCGCCAACAATGGCTGGCCGTTTGGATGACTCCATCGAATACTCTGTTGAGATCATCATGAACAAAATCATCAGAGGTAAGAAACAAGACAAGATAGGTATTGCTACAATCCATGATAAGTCAACCTCTAATCCGATGAATGATCTGGATCCCGATGATTGGTTTAATTTCAAAGTAGATTCTGCTTATCAATTCAGCTGGTATTCTTTACTTGAATTGATCAATGATAGAGTTGGGGTTAACGAGACGGCTATTAGTGATTTCGAGTGTGATATACCTAGATCTTTAGCAGCAACTTTACAATTAATAGAAAATTTGAATCCCAAAAATTCGACTAAACAACGAATGACGGCAAAGGAGAAGTTCACAATTATATTAATGTCAGATTTGAAGAATGAGTCAAGTTGGGAAGGTTTGATTGAACCTATTGATCAAGTTGCTACAAGGCATGATGTTTTAATAATTCTTATTTATTTTCCTATGGATAGATCAACTTGTACTGATGACGAACTGGAGAACTATGAAACAAATTTGCATAATTTAAACGCTTTGGTTAATGTATTAAAGGAGAAAAAAATTGGTAGAGTCACCGAATCGTACTTGACTTCTTTCGATAACGCTGTTCAGTACGTTAAAGACTGGAACAAAGAACCTCCGAAATATGTTAAGCCAATGAAGGTGTTTTCGGGAAAGATTAGAATTGGATGCGATGTTAACTCTTTGGATCTCAAATCTTGTATCGAGTCCTTGCATTATGAATCTGTGTATGAGAATTTTAAAGTTGATTATGACGAATCGGCGGATTTGTATTCGTTGAATGTTCCTGTTGAAGGCTATCCGATGATTAAAGTTGACAAACCGGTTTTGTTCAATGAAGTTGGTGTTAGATTAAATAACGAGGGAAAGAAGGAAATTTTCGATATTTCGTTGAATAGAGAAAAATTTGCATACATCAAAAAGAGAAGAGATGATCAAGATGACGGTGATGAGGATGATGATGATGGTGATGAGGATGATGATGATAATGATGACAATACTTACGGTGGAACGGATGATGATCTACCACCCAAAGGCTTGGTCGTCCAACACCTTACCCCAGATCAAATCCAACAAGGTTATAAGTATGGTAGCTCGATCATCCCAGTAACCGCACCACTTAAAGAACAGATAACGATCCCGTCATACCCTGGTATTGATATCATTCAATTTTGTAATAAAGCCGAGATTCCACCATGGTATTATCGTGACGAGCCAATTATACTACTACCTCATTCAAACTGCAGTTTGAGGGATCAAATGGGTTTTAATTCGTTATCACAGTCGATGCTGAAACAGGATTTGGTTGGGATTGTTAGATACATCCAAAAACAGGGTAGTATTGTGAGATTGGCGGCGTTGGTGCCTACCATTGTTTTAACTGATAAGACAAAGAATGATGAGTATCCAAGTGGTGGTCTTGATGGTGAAGGTGTTGATAAAAAGAGGGACTTTGAGCAAATGAACGATGATGATTTAAGAAAAGATTATTTTGGTTTTACTCTAGTGTCGTTGACGTTTCTTGGTGATGAAAAGATTCCTAGATTGTTCAACTTAAATGGAGTTTATAAAAGTGGTGATGACGATAAAGAAAATGCCAATAGTAAATTCGACAAGGAAAGCTTCCCAACACCAGAAATGGTTGAGTCTATGGACAAGTTTATTGAATCCATGGATTTGGATGCACAAATCAGTGAAAAGGAAAATGGTGATGATGTGATAATTGAAAATGATTATGTTGAATTAAACGATTTTGATACATTACCATTGATTCCAACAAAAGGTATTGAGATTCAAACGAACTATAAGGAAGTTAGTGACGTGACACGTAAACTCTTGTCACAGAATTCATTCAAAATACACCTAACAGGGAAACTAATTAAAGCTATCTATCAATTACATTTAGAGAATTCTAAAGAAGGTGATGCTTTATTTGATTTAGTTGAGAAAAGCAAGGATGAAACAATTGGTGATAAACCATTTTTTGATGATTTTATTGATAAGTTTGTTGAAGGCTTGGTAATTACAGATTCAAACACTGGTAAAAGTGTCTTCAAAGAGCAACTGAACATTGATGAAGAGTTGGTTGGTCATATGAAATCACTTTTCAACATTGAAAGAAAGGTGAAAGAGGAGGCTAGGGTCTCTAATGACGACAAACAACAAAATGAAAATGGTGAGGAGAAACTGCCTCCTGTTTCTGAGCTACTGAAGGAGTTTGACTAAGTGTATAAAGTACCAACATACGTATTAGATTAAGTAAAGAATATCCTCAAATCGAGTCTTCAGCATCTCTGCACCACCAACCAACCCAGCACCGCCTCAGCCAGCTCCTGTGCGGCGTTTTCCAGTGTTGATCGACGGAACAACAAAAATGTGCTGTTGTGTTTGTTTGTGTTTGTACCCATGTGTATTTGTTTCACATTACCTGAGTTTGGTTCTACCACATATACCCTTCGTTGTCCACCAATACGTTCAATTGGCTCAATAATTATTATAATGGCAACATCTTCAATCACAAAAACAACCACAATCGCTGCCAGCCCTACTACAGCCCGTGCCACTGCAGTCCACTTGTCTTACGATAAAAGAACGGATAGAATCTGTTATGCCTCTGGTAAATCGATCTATGTCCGCTCATTATCAACACCGGAGCAAAACGCAATCCAATTCAACGGTCACAATTACTTAACCACAGTTGCCAAAATTTCACCAAGTGGTTATTACGTTGCATCGGGTGATGAATCCGGTAACGTTAAGATCTGGTCCCTCCCTCAAACGCTAGACAACGATGCTGAAGAAATCATCTTAAAAGGTGACTATCAAATCATTAACGGTCGTATCAATGACTTGTCATGGGATGCTGATTCAACTCGTATAATTGCCGTCGGAGATGGTAAAGAACGCTATGGTCACTGTTTCACCTTTGACTCTGGTAACTCAATAGGTGAGATCTCAGGTCATACTGCTCCAATCAACGCCGTTTCTATTAAGCCAACTAGACCATATCGTGCAGTCACTGTCTCTGATGATGCTGGTTTGGTGTTTATGAGTGGCCCTCCTTTCAAGTTCTCTAATAGTGTTAGAGGACAACATAACAATTTCGTGAGGGATGTTAAGTTTAGTCCCAAAGGTGATTGCATTGCCAGTGCTGGTGCTGATAGAGTTATTGTTTTATATGACGGTAAGACCGGTGAAGTTTTGAAGAAGTTGGAAAATTGTCACAATGGTGGTTTATTTGGTGTCGATTGGGTTGATGATAATACATTTATTACGTGTTCTGCTGATTGTTCAATTAAGTTGTGGAACGTTGAAGGTGACTGTTTACAACAATGGAGTTTAGAAAAGAAGTTGGAGAATCAACTATTAGGTTGTTTAAGTACTAACGATTATATTGTTGGCCTATCATTCTCTGGTGATTTCTACTACTTTGATAAAGCTTCTGAATCGCCTGTTAAAGTTTTGTATGGACACTCAAAGTCAATCACCGCTCTGACAGTTATTGGTGATGAATTGGTTACTGGGTCTTATGATGGTAGATTGATTTTATGGGATTTGGAAACCAAGAAGTCAGAATTGATAAAAGGTGAAGAACATACAAACTTGGTCGTTGGTATTAAACCGACTGGTGGTAATTCTTTATTAACAACTGCTTGGGATGACAATTTAAAGAAAGTTACGAACGGTGAGATTAGGCAATTGCGTTCATTAAATTCACAACCAATCCAAATGGCTTCTTTGGAAGATAAATGCGGAATCATCACAGAAGACTCTTTGATTTTACTTGATTCAAATGGCTCAGAGTTAAAGAAGGTTGCATTGGATTACTCTCCATCCTCAATTGCAATCTCTTCCAAATATATCATTGTCACAGACTCTATCCAATTTTCTTTTAATGTTTACGATTTAACCACTTTATCTTTGGTTCCAAACACTTTACAACCAATGAGATCGAAACCTACATCGCTAGCCATTTCCTCCAATGAACTATACTTGGCTTGTGGTGATTCAACAGGAAAGATCAACTGTTACGATTTATCAACGTTCAGTCTGATCACATCCAGATGGTCATTCCATACCGCTAAGATTAACAGTATGGAATGGAACGTTGATAACGACCATTTAGTGTCCTGTTCGTTGGATACGAGCGTCATCATTTATTCTAGATTAAAGCCAATGAGAAACATCAAAGGCTTGAACTGTCATAAAGAGGGTGTCAACAGCGTTGGATGGCTGGCCAACGGTGGTATTGTTAGTGCTGGTGTGGATTCCTGTTTGAAATTCTGGGATGTTAAATACTAAGAGTGTATTTTGTTCTGTCATTAAATCGTTAAAGGTACTATTATATAAAATAGATAAATAAATTATTACTGTCGTTTAAACAGGTGGTGGGACACTATCAAGGATATTCTCCACCACTAGATCCCTGTTCCAGTACTTAGAAATCTCATCAACTAAGTGTAAATCACTGCCGTAAATCAACGTCTTTTCGTGTTCCACTTTGGTAATCAGTTTGATTCTCAATGGCAATAGTTTAAAACCACAAAGCTTAATCATCTCAGGTATGACGTAGGTGTATTCATTCAAGACAGCGTATATTCTAACGAAACATTCGATGTCTTTCATTGTAAACGTTGGTAAACCTGATTGAACCATTCTATGTAATCTAGCGAAAACTGCAATATCATAAATATAGGTTTTCAATTCTGGAATGATTGTCACTTTTTCGGACTCTGACCTTATTCTGCTTATGTCTGTTAACGTATCTCGCCTTAGTAAGTTGAAATCTTTGAGTTTTTCAAGGGACTCTAAATCGGAGTCAGTGCTGTTATTGTCACTGTTGGTATCGATGTCTATGCTGGTTGACGTGTCGTGGGCATGTCTGAACCACATACAGTCATTCAGGTACTTATCTAGATCAACCTCTAAACTGTTCTTACTGTCTATTAATCCAAAAACAGTGAATATCCCGTCGTTTGCTTTGTATTCAATGTTGTTGATAATAACTCGTTTACTTTTCAGAAATCTTGATAATGTTCTTTGGAACTCAACAGAAGTTTGTTCGATGCCAATTAGAATCAACACTTGATTCGTTATTTCACCGTTTGATAAGCCCAAAACATCGATAAAGTTATCTCTAAAGCTGGAGCTTTCATTGAGTTCAATTGTAGTCGTTTGCTTGTTGGTTTCAAAACCCATTAGGTTGAGCAATAAGGATTGGATCTCAGCAGCGGTCAATTTTGGGTTGTCTGATGAGATTAGAATGCTTCTTTTTGCAATCAATGGCATGTACACTGATGTGTATAGCTCATTGTCGACAGTAGGAACCGTCATAGCTTGTATATCTTGTATGTATTGTTGTGATACTTCTTGATCGTGTTTTCTATCTATTTGATGTTGTAACGGAAAAACATAAAAACACGCTTTTGTGACAATCTAAATTCAAAGGATTTACGTCATTGTCAAACTTCGCTGTCTTTTGTTGATTTCTTCAAATTGCTGGGATTTTGTTTGTTTGCTTGTTTAACTACTGTTGATGAGTGCTTCTACTTCAACAAAACACGTTGGCTACTTGTAAATAGGTAGCATTATACACTGCATCATTGGTCAGATACTATCATCTATCCTCTTCCTTCCGACAAGAAACACGCTCAAATCAGTTTCACTACATTATCTAGTTTCACTTTGTTCATTCTATATTTAGGCTACAATTTCATATATCCGGTAACCTCTCCTCACACTCCACTAAACATTTGATGTCTTCCAAGTTAAACAGAGAGACAAACGCTTCCAACCACTCGCTGAACAAACTGGCCACAAACTCAAGATCCCTGCTGATGCCAAAAACAAACTCAACCGACATGTACGACACATTCAACGATGATTCGCTTCCTTCTGGTCCCGCCAACCGTGAACGTCGTCCTTCAAGAAGCTCTGTTGATAACGTTGTCTTGTCGTCGATAAGGCCAATGAAGTTTCAACAAGGTCCATCATCCATTAACAATATTAGCAACAGTCATCATGATGTTGGATTCTCTTATATCAAGATTGTCTTTGTTGTTGTTTTGTTTTTGCTGTCGTTGGTTGCATTTGTTTGTCAGACTGAATTTACAGCTTATTTATACTCAGATTTGAAATTTAACGAACCATTACTGTTGTTGTTAATTACACATGGGTCCTGGTGGATCTTTTGGCCATTACAATTTACCAGTATTGGCTGTTACAAAGCATTCAAGAAATGGATGAAATTCAGAAAAGGTTACGAAGATCCAAATGGTAAAGTGTGGAAAGGTTTCAGAAAAGCGTTTGCTAGTTCAGTCAAGACTCAGCATAAAAACATTTTCCATTCTGCTGAGTTAACTGCTAAATTAAACATTCAAGGTTTTGAAAATGAGTTTGGCAAACATTCATTCAAATATTATTCTCAATTTTTCAACTCTGTTGCGATCAAGTACATTATGAAATCGTGCTTTTGGTTATCAATCATTTTAAACGTTGCTGGCACAACATGGTATGTTGCAATGGCTTTCTCAACTGGTTCTGATGTCACTGCAATTTACAACTCTTCTGCATTTACTGCTTATCTTTTTGCCATTCCAATTTTGGGTGAAAAGTTTTCATGGATCAAGATGTCTTCTGTTATCATTGCTGTTTTAGGTGTCATTGTCGTTGCATACTCTGGTAAAGGTGTTAATCCAGAAGACTACCCACACAGAATGTTTGGTAATTTCATCATATTGATCGGTGCAATTTTGTACGGCTTATACGAAGTTGTTTACAAAAAGAAGTGCTGTCCTCCCTCAGGTGAAGTTTCTGCCAGAAGACAAGCAACGTTTTCTAATTTTTCAATGTGCTGCATTGGTGTTTCAACATTCTTCAGTTTGACAGCGGCCATGGTAGTGGTTCATATTTCTGGTCTCCATAAATTTGTTATTCCAACTGATCCTAAGCAATGGCAGTATATAATTTTATCGTCCTTATCAAACTTGACATTCTCATTATCATTTTTGGCTTTGATGGCTTTGACTTCTCCAGTTCTATCTTCTGTTGCATCCCTAGTTACTATTTTAATTGTTGGTGTTGTTGAATGGTTACTGTGGGACATCAAAATCTCCATTAAGCAACTATTTGGTTACCTTTTCATTATCATTGGGTTTGGTTTATTGACGTATGCTTCTTGGAACGAAATTACTGAAGAAGATAAGGATGATGAATTGATCGATACTGATACCGAATCTGTTATGAGTGTTGCTTCTGGGAGTATGAACGCTGTTTAAGAAGCTGTGTAAGTTCCTCTCTCTCTCTCTCTCTCTCTCTCTCTCCCGTAACATATGTATTAATATTTA
Source organism: Ogataea degrootiae (assembly GCA_019232045.1). Lineage (NCBI taxonomy): Eukaryota > Fungi > Ascomycota > Pichiomycetes > Pichiales > Pichiaceae > Ogataea > Ogataea degrootiae. The sequence goes on from JAHDIT010000114.1 coordinate 34,174, forward strand.
CAATTACAATTACATTTACATTCACATTCACATTCACGATACATGTGAACTCTGTTTTTATAGAAAATACAAGACAACTTCAAAGAAGCGAAACGAGGATAAAACCAAATTTCGGGATACGCACGATTAAAACGACGATCGACGAAAGCTGAAAAAATTGCCGACGATTTTGAATTTAAATTTGAAGACTCATAAAACAGGTTGAAACAAAAGAGAGAGGCCTATGACTGATGAGTAAACATAGAAATTACCCTTTTTTTGCCATACTACATACAAACATCACTTCCAAATGACTGAGCAAATAGTTGAAAAGACAGAAGCTTTGAAGATTGCTGCCGAACAAAAAGTCACTCCATGGGAAGTTGAAGGTGCCGTTGTTGACGGAGAATCCATTGGTATCGACTACGAAAAATTAATCAAACAATTTGGTACCAAAGAAATCTCCCAAGATACATTAACTAGATTCGAAGAAGTTACTGGTCACAGACCACATCATTTCATGAGAAAAGGAATGTTTTTCTCAGAAAGAGATTTCAATAAGATTCTGGATATGTACGAACATGGTGAACAATTCTTTTTGTACACTGGTCGTGGTCCATCTTCTGATTCTATGCATTTAGGTCACATGATCCCATTTGTTTTCACCAAATGGTTACAGGATGTTTTTGATGTTCCATTAGTTGTTGAACTAACAGACGATGAAAAATTCTTGTTCAAGCCAAAGCTAACAATCGAAAACGTTAAACAGTTCGCTAAGGATAACTGTAAAGATATCATTGCGGTTGGTTTCAACCCTGAAAATACTTTTATCTTCAGTGATATTGAATACATGAACTCGGCATTCTATGAAAACGTTGTTAGAACCTCGAGACAGATTACAACATCAACTGCCAAAGCTGTTTTCGGATTCACCGATTCTGATTGTATCGGTAAGGTTCACTTTGCATCCATTCAAATCGCTACTGCCTTCCCATCTTCATTTCCTGATGTTTTGGGCTTACCACCAAAGACTCCATGTTTGATTCCATGTGCTATTGATCAAGATCCATATTTCAGAGTTTGTAGAGACGTCGCTGATAAGTTAAAGTTCAGTAAACCTGCTTTAATCCATTCTAGATTCTTCCCAGCTTTACAAGGTTCGACTACAAAGATGTCAGCATCTGATGAAAACACAGCCATTTTCATGACTGATACATTGAAGCAAATTCAAAAGAAAGTTAACAAGTATGCCTTCAGTGGTGGACAAGTCACTGTTGAAGACCATAGAAGATTGGGGGGTAACCCAGATGTCGATGTTGCTTACCAATATTTGTCCTTCTTTATGGATGACGATGAAAAATTGAAAGAAATTTACGATTCGTATAAGAAAGGTGACTTGTTATCTGGTGAATTGAAGAAAATCTGTATTGAAACTTTACAAGGATTCGTCAGTGAATTCCAGGATAGAAGAAGTAAAGTTGATCAAACCACTTTGGATTCATTCATGAAGCCTCATAAACTGGTATTTGGTAACAAGGAAAGATTGGTTCCTGCTAAAGTTAGAGAAAAGAAGGCCAAGAAATAGATAATAGAGTGATAGTATTTACTTATATAATAAACTCACAGTGTTTTTACTGCATGTTTACTTCTGTCTAATTTATTGAATCTTAACGTTACCGTTTTAATATCTACTTAATTTTGTTCTGTTCTATGCATTATATATTTATATTATGTACAAAATATTAATCCTTATGTTTAAATTTTTCTTAGTGAAATTAAAGACTGCTCATTTGCTTGAACAATCTTCCGGAAGCATCCATTGATAAATCCAGGCTCAATTTCGAAGCATTTGCCAACATCATCATTTTGGAACCATTCACCAACGCTAGTCTTCAAAGCTTCAACTTGCTTCTTAGATTCAATCTTAAAGTCCAAAACATCTGATCTGAAGGCTTTGATCTTGTTTGCTAAATCGCTGTTGATTTTCTTCAACCACTTAATCGTATCATTTGGCTGCTTCTTGGTTTGTTTGTTAATAATGAACTGTAACTGCTTTGAAGTATCAATCAATGTAAAGAAGTAATGGTTGAAATTGAAATCAAATAGATTTTCAGGTTTCGTTGGTAATCCCAATGATTCCGAATCAGGGTCAACTAGACGTGCAATTATGGATAAGTTCCAAATCTCCATCCCTGTCAAACATTGACAATCGCCAGATTTGAAAATTTCTAAGAATTCAGAAACGTAGTTGGTATAGTATTTGGATTCATAGTCATAAATAATTAATTCTTTATAAATCATCAACTTCACATAGATAATGTCCAATTCAGGGTTTATTAGGTTCAGCTTTTTGGCAACTGGTTCAATTGGTTCATGAATACCACAATCCCAGAAAGTCTTCAGGTCTCTGTTGTCACTAACGTTAGTGAATTTGTCGTTGTTACTTGTTTTCATAATCTTGAAGAATTTTTTCAAGTTGGGTATGCATTCATCAACTATACTTTCTTGATCCTCTAGAATTCTGTTTGTCTTGATTAATTCTAAACAGTTACTAAACTTTGTAAACGATTTATCAACTCTGATTTGGAATTCAATGAACGATTGTAGTTTATTCAACGCAAGTTTTTGTAAACAGTTGGAAATCATGTGTGGTAATTCATTGTTAGCATTTTGATTATAGAAATTAGACAATTTCGTTAATTGTTCGTTGTTTGTTGTTGATGTTGATAATCTTGTTGTTAAATTATACGATAGAGTATCAAATTGGATGGATTTGATAGCTAAAGACTTGTGGATTTCGATTGATTCAGAAATTGCATTTATCTTGGTGTATAGCTTTGTTAGCCACAGCTTCAAATGGAATTCATGTGGGTTTTTAGAAACTGCAAATTCTAAAATTATGATTATTTTGATCAATAGTTCAGATGATAACTTTTCATCGTCAGATTGAATTAATATAGATTGAACTGCTAGTATAATAAATTCAAATCCTGCAAAATATTCAAATTTAACTAATTTATCCAATAGTGATTTGGTTGATGAATAAAACAAACAACATTCTTTAATGAAATCAATTGAACTGAAACAACCTGTTTGATCAATAAGAGATTTAAATTTCAAATAGTTGACCATGAAAATCAATTCACTTTCGGTTGGTTTACGCGATTTATTCAAAATTTCTGCTATTCCTCTTTCTTCAAACTCTTTTTCAAAAATGTCAAATTTGGTGTTGGTTGGTGTAACAAAGATCTTCAGATCTGGGAAACAACATAATTTGTGACCATAGTGAGTTAAATAGTTAGCTATCCATTCACTGAAATCTAAAGATTTGGTAGTTTTGGATAATTCGATATAAGCCAATTGTGAGTTTCTGGTAACTTGATAATCTTTGATCACTTGTAAGCATTTATTGGTCTCTGTTAATTCATTGCTTGCCTTGATGAGCAACTTCCAAGTATCCCAATCGTCTTCTTTTGATTCAACGAGATACTTTTCAGTAATACTATATAGTTCATCCCAACGACCATCTTTTTTCAAAATCTCAAAATACATTAATTTCAGTTCAAGGTCATTTTCCTTACTTAAGAACAGTTTCAATTCTTTCAAACAGTCGTCAATCTTACCACTTAAATTCAACAACTTGCAATAAATAAACTTTTCTTGTGCATTTGAAGGTTTGAGTGATTCCATCATTTTCGAACCCAGCATTGGATATAGTTTCAGTAATGGTGGGTTCAAAGAATTTTGACAGCATTGGCAAACGATGACAAGCATGGTTGATGCCCAAAGTTTCAAACTTTTTGAGTCAATGAATGCTCGTCCGTTGTTAACGGCTTTTGTTAGCATCATGGTGGACTTTTGCATGCCTATTAAATCACCGTTGTCAACTGCATATGAAAGCCAATCGTAGACTAAGTTGAAAGTTGGATATTTCTTGGAAACTTTCTCAAAAACATCCTCGGTTAATTCATCATCAACTTCACAAATTTCAAAAACTGATATTAGTAATTTTAAAGTTTCTGGGTCAGATGGAAATTTGGATAGTAAGTCATTCGCCTTTTTTATTGCTGGATCTTTATTTTTCAATAACGCTAGGACCTTACATTCTAAAGCATAGAAGTATGAGCTGTTTGGGTATTGTTGGATCTTTTGTTGTGTTAGCTTCAATGCATTTTTGTAATTTCCAGCTCTAATTGCAGAGTCTATTTTAGGGTCTTTTGAAGACATGGTGTTCTCCCTGTGTGTTTTTTTTTCTTACCTGAAAAATAAGATATCTAGGGAGATATAACCCATTTGTCCAGTATCCTAAAAGGTATATATATAATCATCATCATCAACTTGTAAAACTCGAAATTATTCAAAGTACTTTTGTCTCAGAGGAATTTGATTTCGAGGCAGTGCAATCTATTTACCAGGCCGAAAATGCTCAAATTGACAGGTGCTTTTAAACTAATGAATGATAGATACACAAAGATGGAGTACAAGTAATTTTATTTAGGTTATACAAATAAAAAAAGCAATAGTAGAAGTATAGAAGTGTACTATTATCAAAACGACAGTATAAAAATAAATATGAAAATAACGTGTAAGAATAAAGACAGAAAATGCAAAGGAATAAAAAACCTAGAAGTTTAAAAAAGAGAAGAGCTTCAACCAGATTATGATTCATAAGTATAATCACCTCTAATCCATCTATTAACCATATCTAAGGCGTTAGAAGGTTGATCGTAAGGAACCATATGGCCAGCATCAAACACTCTAGCAAATGTGAATTGACCTGTTGACTTAACCATACCAGCATGTGCACCATCGATTTCACTGTACCATTTCTTGAACTCCGCAGTTTGATAACTTGCAGAATCCTTCCATTCTAATGCATTGGTCCAAGCTAAGTTACCTAACCAGTTACAAATATAATCCTTATCACCTGCATAGATTAAAACAGGTAGTCCCAAATCTAGAACTTCAGCAATATATTGTTGGAAAGGTTTTGGTTCGTCACCACTAAAGATAAAGTTTCTGAAAACGGAATCATCACAACCAGTGTATTTATCAACTTCAGCACCTAAAGTAGACATGACTTCTGGTAGGTTCAGATATTGGTCAACATAATCCAATTCTTTGTAGCACAAATCGGTACCTGAATCACATTCAGTTCTGATATCGTAATAGTTCAATCCTGTGTTAGAGAATGGTTCCATAATTCTCTCACAGTATAAGTTTGCTGGTAAGCAGGTCAAGGCAGTTTGTGTTTTATAACAAGCCTTGATTAATCTTGCACAGCGTGGATAAATTTTGTCGATGTGCTCACATTCTTCATCTGAGATTAATTGTTTGTAGCCGGATAAAGTACCATTGCAAGCCATTGGGCCGTACCAGCCATATTGGATTAAAGCATCAGTAATACCGTTACCGATCATGACTGAGGTCAAGTCAAAACTACGGTCTAAATGGCTCATAACTTCACTGGCAATGTTTGGAATGTAATGTCCTGCATATGATTCACCTGCAATATGGAAATTGTTTGATGAAAATTCGCTGAATTTGGTAAAGAATAATTCTAAAAACGCATAAACATCTTTAGCTGCAACTTTTGTGCTTGAAACAGTTGAATCACGGCTCCATGAATAACCAACACCAACTGGTTGTTCCAAGAAAATAACAGAAGCGTTTGAATTCCAAGAGTAAGGGTTGTGGATTGGTTTTAAAGTTGTGCCATTGATGGAGGCCGGTCCTAATTCAAAGAATAAACCGGTCATGGAACTGCAACCCGGCCCACCATTTAACCATAAAATGACAGGGTCATTCTTAGGATCGTTTCTACTTTCAAAGAACCAGTAGAACAAATGCTTGTCATCTTCATTAATATCGAAGTAACCAGCGGATTGAGCAACGGTGTCAACTCCTAACTGTGACGGATCTGTTTTAACATGAGAATTGACTCTCAATTCATAGTTTGGCAATTTATTGACTTTAATAGATTCATATCTATCGTTGGTGGACTTAGTGTCGAAGATGGATTGAACCTTTTTGGCACTTTCTGGGTAACATTTACCAGTTAAGAAATCGTCAATTGAAGCTTTGATAGTATTGGCATCAACGGTGGATTCCATGTTTTTCCATAATTCATAAATATCTTCATCAACAGTTTCACCTTTGAATGAACCCATTGTTAGTAGTTGTTGTAAGAATTTAGGCTTGTTAGCATCTTTAAACGATAAGATTTTTTGCAAGTCAGGATGGGGTTGGGGTAATGCGCTAACTAAAGTCGTTGTGAGTAGACTGGCAGCCAACGAAACTAGGATAGTTAATTTCATTTTCTTCGTTGTTTGTCTGATTTGAATTTTGGTATTTATTTGAGTCTCCTATATATAGGTGTGGTAATTGCGCACATTAGAAAAGGATATGGTATCTGTTTATTTAACCAAATTAGACAAAAGACATTTCATTTGCTAGATTAGATTACCAGTGTTTCAAAATGACAATTTCGCTATCTCTGCGTGCGCTGCTCAAAAAGATCCCAGGTTTTTGAATAGCCGAGGAGTTAACGACGGCTTTGAAAGGAAGGGATATGGAAAACGAGATGGATAAGTGATCAGATGAGTCAACCATGATCATAAACAAGAAATAAATGGAATAAATATATAATGAGATTGGGAACTTTAAAAGTACAAATAGGAGAGACTTAAGAACAAACTGTAAAATCAAATTTTTATTTTACTAATAGTAGAATCTAAACTCTATACTCTATAATCGATATATAACAAGAGCCCAAAAACAACCATTATAGCCGTAAATACTATATAAACATTTAATGAAGAGAGGTATGTATAGATTTATTTGGCTGGGCCACGGTAAAGGTGGAATGGAGAAGCTTGGTTGTTGGAAAAGATCAAAGTTTCAGCCAACACGGTGTTTTCTCTTCTGGTACAAGCAAAGACAATTAACTCGGCAACATCTTCCCCATATAATGGCTCGGTATCTTGGTACACTGACGCAGCTCTACTGCTGTCACCCTTGAATCTAACTAGAGAGAATTCTTCAGTGGCAACGTTACCTGGTTGGATCTCAAGAACTCTAATCCTGGTGTTGATTAGTTCCTTTCTTATGGCAGTAGTGAAAGCTCTTAAAGCAGCTTTAGTGGCACAGTAAATACTGCCACCTGGGTAAGCTTCTCTACCAGCAATGGAACCTAGGTTGACGATATCACCAGAGTTTCTAGCCTTCATTTGTTTTAAAACTAATTGAGTCATTTGGATCATACCTAACACATTAGTTTGGAACATTTCGTCGACATCTTCTTCCAAAATATCACCAGCTTGATCTAAGCCTAAAGCTTTACCAGCATTGTTAACTAAGATATCAATTTCAGAGAACTCTTTTGGCAAACCAGTTAAGAAAGGAGCAATGGTTTCAGTCTTGGAAATATCTAAACCACCAGTGAAAACTTGGATTGATGGGTAGCTTTTCACTAATTCGGCTTTTAAAGCTTCTAATTTTTCAACTCTTCTGGCGGTTAAAACCAACTTGATGTTACCAGCACCAGCTTCAGCAAAGTACTTAGCGGTGTGATAACCAATACCAGTAGAGGCACCGGTGATTAAGATGTTCTTACCAGCTAGTCTTTCAGCAATTTTTCCAAACATTCTTTACGTGTATGTATTTCTAATAGTAATTCCAATACTTCAAAAGTAGAAAAAACGGGATTGAGTCTTTGTTCAGATAGAAAACTAGTTATAAAAGATGTTCTTGCTTTCTCGAAGAAAACTGTGGAAGTCAGAGTTTATATAAATATAGATTAGTTTAGTGCTGTCGATAAGGTTACAGCCGGCGGTGATCGTTTGGCGCCCAACTGAAGGGAACCGAAGCCCATGGAAGGGAACCCACCTCCTTTATCAGGATTGGTGCACAGGTGCACAGACCAGGCAGGCCCTTGCCTTTTGGCCTAATTTCCTTTTTTTGGTAGAAGTAGTACTACAATTTTTTTCAAAATTATCCTATTTGAATCCCTAAACAGATGTGTATATTCGGAACTGATCTGCTCGCTTTGAAACATTTTGTAAAGCAATAGTTGAACATATGGCCTGCTTTGAGAATTGAGAAATCTAAACTATTTAGGGGTGATTGAACTTACAAGAATAAATTCCTCCTGCCTTTGCTTCTTCGGCAAAACTGGTTCAGGTTGTCAATATATCAACGATATTGCCAATAAACTTCTATTTTATAGCATATTATCATAATTATACGCCTGTAATGTTCTTGGGGTTCGTTGATTGGTCAATTAAATGGGAAAAATCATTTTTTTTGATTCCAAGGTGTTCTAGCTTATGTAATCAAAAATTATGCTATCTTTTTAGACTAATTAAAATTTAAGTATTTTATTCTTTCATCTCTACTGAAAATTTTTAAGAGAGCATATATGGTAACAGCCTATATTATATAGTAAAGGTATGTGCGATTACTTCTCAGACAACGGGTATTTTAGCTAATTGTGTTACAATGACTAATACCTTTTGTTTGTGTTAGATATTCCACTTACTATTTTTATCTGTGTAAGGAATCGGACTCCCGGATTCGGATAGCCGATGTGGAACCGTTATGGAACAATCATGAAACCGTTATGAAAC
>JAHDIT010000115.1:8616-42717 GCA_019232045.1 Ogataea degrootiae
ATCATTGTCTCTACCAGATGACCCGAAAGACGATGTGTTACCATATGAGTCGTCGTTTTTTCTTCCAGAAGAACCGTAAGAGCTCTCATTGTCTCTACCAGACGATCCGTAAGAAGTTTCATTTTTTCCGCTGGATGATCCGTACGAATTGTCATCGTCCTCTCTTGAAGAGTTTGAGTGCTTGTTGGAGTATGACTTGTAAGCCTCCGTTCCCTTTGTTTGCAGGTCGTTTCTAAACTTTTCGTCGCTTAGCTTCTCTTTAACTTGATCGAATAAACCCATTGTGTATTAATTGTTATGTACCCTTGTAAGTGAGAAGATTATATATTGATCACTTGATTAATGAATAGAAATACCAGATGTGGGGATATAACAAGTTATTTATATAGCAAGAACTATGCAGTTTTCAGGTTGCCATGAGAATTTCAAACCTAACTCAAACTTCCTTGGAGTTCCATCTGTAAACACACGTCACTGTCTTCCGCTTGCGGTTCTAGGCGCATAGATTCATGGAAGATTGCAATCCTCATACAACTGGAGTATACAAAGTCAGTAATCATAGCGAATTGGTATAATCCAGGGACAGCAAATTGCAACAGGGAGAATCAAACTCCACATGAAACGCCGTCCGTCAAAATAACAATGTGTCTATCTGCAAGTGAAGTAGTTCAAGAATGTCAAAGAATAACGCGCAATTGCTCTCAAATCCCGGCTAAACGCCAAACAAAACACACTTCTTGGTTCAGGAGCAACAACTGATCTATGCTGGACCAATTTTTACATGGCTATGAAATTTGTTGTTGCTCTGTTTATTCCAAGTCAGCCGAAGAGAAGATTTATAAACAGAGGCTGCTTAATATGAGTATACGGAAAGCAAATTCAAGAAGGGGAAACGGCTTGGCTAAGCTCAAAACGTTGCCCGTTCCACTCAACAAGTTAGATCAAGCAACACAACGTGTCAATTACAATTTCAGTTGATCTTTTTCTGCTATAAACATGGGGTACGAATACTTTCCCCAGCAGTATATATTAAGAACTAGGGGAGATTAGTTTAGACAATTATTCCGGTAGTAAACTGCACACGGCAATAGCGGGTATGTATTCTTTTTTGAAAGATACCATATATAGGTGCAAGCTTTGGAATGTTGGTCCAATTTCTTTGTTGATTATGTTACACACTAATGTCTTTATCATTAACAGGTAAAACACTGCCTATTCAATTGGAACACAATGAAGATACCGGTGTGTTAAAGATCAAATATTTATAGAATATGTTATGCGGAACGAAAATAAAGTTATAGATTGGTAATGTTCTTAACCCTGTACCTCCTTTGAACAAAGGGCGTCTGTTTCAGGAATGATCTAAATACTCTGTCGTTACGTTCCATTGATATAATAATTTTATGCATACCTATAGAAATCGCCAGATAGAGCTATAATAATACGTGAGCTCATTTAGAATTTGAGAGTTCAATTCTCAGATATCTTGTTGAAAATACCACATTTATGACGTCATGGAAACAAACAATTTGTACATATCGTTGGCACGACGTACTTTTTATATGCCAGTTTGTTCAACGGACTCTACGTTTTATGTTTATTTATATTCCAGTTTGAAATGAACCGTCAACCTGTTCACCAATTTTTGGATATTTTGGTAAACTGGAAATCATCCTTGGATGGCCAGATGTTGCTTGCAGTTGATTTATACTGATATGCATAAAGGCATCTTGGAACAACGCATTTTTGATCGATCTGCAGTGTGATGTACGCTCAACGTGGTTATAGCTTTAACCAAGCTATAAGGTCAAGAATGTGGATTGATTAGTTCTGTATATATCATCTATATCAGCCCAATGCTCAATTCATTAGTTTAGTCTGGTGGTTATAAGAAATTCACATTCGTTTTAAAATTTAGGGATCAATTAAGTAGCTTTGTATGCTTCATGTCAACAGTCTTATTCTGTGTCCAACTATATACATCGTAATGGTCAACTAACAACAACATCTGTTATAGTTTTAACTTCTAGAAATTCAAATAAACTTCAACTTCCGTAAACAGATGAACTTAATTTAATCTATAAATTCTAACCTTTCGTCAAGTTTCAACAGAACTTGAATCAAGGTACAGTTAATTGCAACCATGCCAATCCCAATAGAATGTAACATAGAGGCTGGCTGGTAAAGTATCAGTTATGTAATCAGATATGAAGGCCCATACGAATCTTTGACACTGAGTTTGCTGCTAACTTGATGATCCAATCGACCAGCGGCGTCACATTCAGATCTGGTATCTTGCGTCGATCAGTTACATTGCTAAAAAAACAAATTATATAATCATGTTTCCTAATTGGGCAAATTATAAACATTGGAGTTCATTTATTATTTGCATACGCTCGATAGGGAAATATGTTATGCTAGGGTAAAATTCTGACCTTTGTCAACTATGTGAGTTCTTGGGGCACTGGAGCCTGAAACGAACTGAATGTCACTAATTTTTTCTTCTACTAGACCCTTATATTTTACTATTCTTTAATAAGGGAAAAAGTTGTCTATTGGAAATTAGCATAAGTGATCATCCAACTACAAAGTTGATCAAGCACTGTTCAGGTTTCAAGAAGGACATTTGTAAGAAAAAATAGACGCTTTAAACTAGAGAACATTCAACCATAATACATCACATATCCATATGAAGTCAACTTACAGTCCAACTAAGTCAGCAAACTATGCAACACCGAGACATAGAGCTGTATTTGGTACAACCAGTCCCAACCTTTTGAGTCAACATAGAAGTTCAATCTATGATAGCAAAAAAATAATTTCTCCAAACTTCAATGTGGTCTTATCAGATTGGTCTAAATCAAGTAGTTCAATATCATCAGAAAGCAATAAATTAAAATTTAACTATCATCACAGTGAGAATAATAACGGTAACGGATTAAATTATAGTAATGGATCACCTAAAAGATTACGTCGTACGAATACGGCCGAACTGTTGGATAGATTCATACCATCAAGACATACCACCTCAGGAAAACTAACATTAGAAGACACCATACCATTACCTAATGCATTACCATATGATCACATCGCTTCACAAACATCAAAAATATACCAAGACACTGTCGCTGAAGCTTGTGGTTTAGAAGTTGGTGAAAGAATTTTGCAATTTCAACCCATTCCACCTCAATCCAAAAAAGTAGCGAAGTTAAAATCAAATCAATTTAAATCAAAGCCCACAATATCAACAGCTGCTGCTCAAGCCAGAATTAAAAAACTACCAACATGTCCTGATAAAGTTTTAGATGCACCAGGGTTATTAGACGATTTCTACTTGAATTTACTCTCATGGTCCTCTGAAAACATCCTTGCCATTGCTCTAGAGAACTGTGTTTACTATTGGAATGCTACAACTGGTGCAGTGGATCTTGCTGCAGAATGTCAGTCTATGGTTACTTCAATCAAATGGTCTGATAACGGTTATTATCTGTCTATTGGTTTAGATGATGGCTCTATTGAAATCTGGGATGTCGAGACAAATAGTAGGTTAAGAACAATGGCAGGGCACGATTCAAGAGTTGGTGCACAATCCTGGAATGAACATCTATTAACCTCAGGCTCAAGAACAGGCCAAATGCTCAACCATGATGTCAGAATATCACAGCATGTTATTGGACAGCTGAATAATCATACAGCCGAAGTTTGTGGTATTGAATGGAGATCGGATGGACTACAAATGGCTTCCGGTGGTAACGATAACATTGTTAACATCTGGGACGCCAGATCGAGTATTCCTCAATTCACTAAAACAGCACACACAGCTGCAGTTAAGGCCCTTTCGTGGTGTCCGACGCAAATGTCACTATTGGCAACAGGTGGTGGCTCCTCTTGCAGAAAAATTCATTTCTGGAATACAGCAACAGGTGCCAGGGTCAATACAATTGAAACAGAATCCCAGGTGTCTTCATTAACTTGGGGTTTCTCTCATGGTATTGGTAAAGAAATTGCTGCCACGCATGGTTTCCCTCATAACGATATTAGTATTTATAGTTATCCCTCGTTGCAAAAAACAGGCGTTGTCACAGGTGCACACGAATCGAGAGTTTTACACAGTAGTTTGTCACCAGATGGAACAACATTGGCAACTGTCGCTGCTGACGAAAATCTCAAGTTTTGGAAAATATTCGATTTAGTTGCCGATGATATCAAACAAGATGGATTGGGTTCAACTGATAAAGGAATGGGTAAAGTTATGACCATTCGTTGAAACGCTTGTTCTGTTCATTCAGCCCCAATCTAATTTCTATGCCAATATCCACCATACACTTTTGCCTACATCTTGGCACTCATTATAGCATTGGTATTTCTCTTGTCCTTAAACCCCGATAGTGATGCTCTTCGGTTTCACAATATCTACAGCAAATAACATTCAGTCATCTCTTTGTTTTTTATTCAACCTCATTTACATTTCCGTTTTTTCACGTGTTTGTTTTAGATCTCCCTCTTCTTCTACCTCCATTTTTTTCCCTTCTGCTGTTTTTGTTTTTTCTATCCCATCATATTTTCACCCGCTGTTATCCTCCGCAGAGTTTTACGTTCTACTTTCTTTATATTCCTCCCTCTCTGAATACCTTTTTTATTTTAATGTCTTCTTTTACAGCTTTTCTCTCGTCCTTACTCGTGTATAGTTTGTTTTTAAATGTACATTAACAGTCTTTTTTAAACTCCACAATGTTATATAAATACTTACTTTCTAAAATTCGAGAGTCAAAACACCACTTAAATCAACAGCCTCAATCGAAATCTAAGGAAATGACTGATAAGTTAAATTAGAAATACTGAAAACCACTTGAATGCACTTTCAGGCCCCTTTATTGTTCCTGATTGGTGTACAATTCATTATGACCAGGAAAATACCAACAACAAGAATTCTGTCATAAGATAGAACAAAACTTTTTCCTGTTCTCTGACTCAACAGAGCTGGTTTGGCTTTTTCGCTGTGGACCACCAAGTTTTGTCCCGCAGTTGTTGGAGTTGTTCGGGGGAAGAAAATGATCCACTTTCCCTTTTAGTCAGTTTGTACCGAAAGGCCGCCCTGACAAGGGTTGGTCACGACAGCGATGTAGTTTGTTTATTACTCAGAAGTCTAAATTGAGGTGAACATGTTGTTCGCATACTCAAAACGTTAAATGAGAAGATATGCTGAACCGCTTTAGTTTCCAAGAGATAGATATATGCATCCTTTAATGTAGCACTTTGTACCTGTTGAAATCCTGTTATAACGCTCGTTTAAGAGCTGTCTGCCCGGATGATATGAGGTGTCTTTTCTATATCAAATCCCAGCCGCTCAATCACCCGCGGTGAGACAGCTAGGGCCCTACTAACTTCCCAATCCGTCAAGCGCCACCTTTAAAACTTGCACTTCACCTGAAGTTCCAAAATAGACATGTTGTTGAGAAGGTATATATTAATCCAGGTCCCTAAAGTTGATTTCAAACAAAAAAGCAGTTATAAATTTGATATATATTTTTATTCCTTTAACCAAGTAACTTAATTATTTGCTTATTTGATTATTCTGTTTAGATACCCACAATAAAGGAATATAACTCCATACTTCAAATTTCCGTTCCTTAATCACAGATTGGAAAAGAGCGATAACAAAAATCAAATTACCTATCTCCAAAATTTATTACTCACCGCTTCAAAATATATATTTGTCTTCTTGAAGCAACGACAAAAACGTACACATAATGTCGAAGAGCCATAGTATAGAAATATTGACTTACGCAGATGTGAAAAAAGCTGGAAGAACATTATATGAATCATTTGATGATGATGACGTTCATAGATACGTTTCACGCCATCTTGAACACGATCCGGTTCACAAAAAGAAGTGTGATTTACTTTTATACGAGGCTTACATTCACTCCCATATGCAGAAAGGTATAGTTTTAGGTATCAAAGGTGAAGACCATGAAACAAGTGATACATTTGAAACTGTTTCATGTTGGACTCACCCAGAGTCAGGATCTATCGATAGCTATTTGACTTTGATTAGATCCGGCTTTGCAAAATTAGCTTGGATGACAGGAGCTGAAGGTCGTGAAAGAGTGTTTGGTACTTTAATGAAAGTTTTACATGATGGGTATGATGACATTGTTAAAACAGATCCCAATAATGCTAACATATGGACATTAGTTTACTTAGGTTCAACTCCAAAGGCTAGAGGTAAAGGGAATGTGAGGGCTATAATAGAATATATGTTCACAAATCATATCGATCCTGATAATGCTTCAACATACTTAGAAAGTTCATCTCTCCGTAACGTGCCAATATATGAAAGATTTGGTTTCAGGGCCGTTAGTGATATCTGGCTAGGCGATCAAAATGATGCAGTCGATAAAGCTAGAATGGATGTGATGATTAGAGGCCCTCGTGGATCAACTTGGAGTGAACTGGAATCCACTAGAAAGAGACGTGGATACGTTATACCTGAATGTTCTACTCTTAAATAATAAAAACCAATAGCAAATTTCTTTATACCTTAGCTAACTAATTTATTCTCTATCATTCGATTATCGATCTTTTCACGAAATGTTATATATCACATAGTTGTATCTATTTATTTAGGTAGTTTGGCTGTATTTCTTACTCTCCACAAACATAGTATTGAAATCATCAGTATAACTCTTCTACGAGATTATTTAAACGCTCTAGTATGTCTAAACCTCATTAACACCTGTGCACCTAAGAACTCTATAAATTATTTGTGCACACGACCCCCTACAATCCTATTGATTGACCGAAATAGGAGAGAGCCAAATCGATATAAGCTTCCAGTCATCATTTCATGTAATCGTTCAAACAAAGGATCCAGCAATTACTGCTACAAGCCATTACAAAAATACATTGAACTAAAATTACAGTTGATTCAATTTCCAAATTTATAAACTCTATTTTTTCTGCTCATTGTTGAAAGGAACGTTCGTTGAGTCGCAAAAACTATGTACAATCGTCAACCCTTCAGCAACAACGATCCAACCCTGTTACAGGGTCAAATGAATCAACAAAGATCATTCTCGATGAATCAACCATTACAGCAACAACCCCAACTTTCAAATGCTTCACTACTAGCACAGCAACTACAACAATCACAATCACAATCACAAGTGACAACTCCTTCCCAACAAACCGCCCGTTTGAACTCCTCTCAAACAAGTCATGCTAGCAACACATCCTCCTCAACTCCAGCCCCAACACATATCAGTATGCCTACTACACCGAGTTTACAGCCAGCGGCAACCAATACTACACTAACTACAGCTTCAACAACTTCCACATTAGCATCCACCGGTAACAAAGCTTTAAATGACGAAAAGGTGTATTCATGGATTAATGAACTAGTGTATGGCCCAAATAAAGAGCAAGCGTTGCTAGAGTTAGGTAAGAAGAGAGAGTTATATGACGATTTAGCATTAGTTCTATGGAATTCATTTGGTGTGATGACTAGCTTGTTAGAAGAAATTGTTACCGTGTATTCATTACTTTCCCCACCAAACCTAAATACCCCAAGCTCGAATAGAGTCTGTAATGCATTAGCTTTGCTACAATGTGTCGCTTCTCACCCCGATACTAGAACTCCATTTTTAAATGCACAAATTCCATTATTTTTATATCCTTTTTTAAATACAAACTCCAAACAAAGACCATTTGAATACTTGAGATTAACATCATTGGGTGTTATCGGAGCTTTGGTTAAAAACGATACTCCTGAAGTTATACAGTTTTTATTAACTACTGAAATCATCCCACTGTGTTTGAAGATCATGGAATCAAGTTCAGAATTAAGTAAAACTGTTGCCATTTTTATAGTTCAAAAGATTTTAATTGATGATGCTGGATTATCTTATATTTGTCAAACTTTCGATAGATTTGACGCGGTCTCTAATGTTTTGAAGTTGATGATTGATCAGTTGGTTACTAACCCAACTGGAAGATTACTCAAACATGTCATCAGATGTTACTTAAGATTAGCCGATAATCCAGATGCTGGTGTTGCATTGAGGGATAGATTACCGGAAGCATTGAAAGACAATACGTTTAGTGAAATATTGAGGGACGATGCAGCTACTAAGTCCTGCTTGGCGCAGCTACTGAGCAGCATCCAACAATAACCATATACTCTGTAACATTTATATATACTTAATAATTTAATTCATAATGAGTATGTTTCTAACTTTTCAAGTTCATTTATCAGGCAGTAAAGGCAAGGTCTTACTACAAATATAGTGTCGCAGAGTACATCACCCTGTTTCCCTCTAATTTTACGCCCGCTATTATAATCTGGCAGAACTCGATCGAGTTGTTTGTATGTAGATCGGATTGGATTCGTACCAAGTACTATTGAATTGAGTTTTGTGTATATTGACCATTGACCATCATGCTAGTGATGTAGCCTTGTCGTGCCAATTGATATTTATATCTATCTTCCATAAGCAGACAGCATTTTATAAACTCTCCATATACGTTCAGTTGACATCAATATCTTTCTATAATCACTCATCTCCATATTGCACTTTAATCCATCCCAAATTGAATTAAAAACACGTAACTGGAAAACACAACAATCATAGAGTTATATTGAGATCAATCAACAAAAATGTCAACTCATTCATATAAGAAGTTTGAAGATGCCGATTCTGGTTCTTTACCGGATAAGATGACTGTCTATCAGGAATGCCTCCAAGCTTTCAACGCTAGTCCTGTTCAAGCTAAAAAATGTCGTTTACTACTTGCCAGACTATTGAGATTACTGTATGCTGGTGAGACTTTCCCAAGAGTTGAAGCAACCAATTTGTTCTTTTCAATTTCTAAGTTATTTCACCACAATGATACTTCATTGCGTCAATTGGTTTATCTTGCCACAAAAGAACTATGTTCCATTTCAGATGATATTTTAATGGCAACTGCTTCAATTATGAAGGATATCCAAAATAATGAAGTCATTTATAAGCCGAATGCTGTCAGAACTTTAGCTAGAGTCTTGGATGGTACCACCATTCATGCTGCTGAAAGAGCCATGAGAAACTGTGTTGTTGACAAAAACCCTAACGTTTCATCGGCTGCTTTAGTTTCATCATACCATTTATTACCTGTCGCCAAAGATGTTGTCAAGAGATGGACTAACGAAACTCAAGAGGCTATTACTTCAACCAAGTCTTTCCCACAAAGTCAATATGCTACACATGAACATTACGGTAACAACAAATTGATGACAACTACATACACTTACCAATATCATGCTTTAGGATTATTGTACCATTTGAGAAATCACGATAAAATGGCGTTGATGAAGATGATTCAGCAATTTGGTGACCAATCGCCACTAAGAAGTTCCTTAGCTACTATTCAACTGATTAGATACGTTGGTAAATTAATTGAAGAAGACTCAAACTTGACTCAAGCTTTATGGTCATTCTTCCCTGGTTGGTTGAAGAACAAATCGGATATGGTTGAATTAGAAGCTGCTAAGACCATTTTATTACTACCGAAATTTACAGGTGAACAGCAAATGATGGCCATCAATACTTTGCAGGTTTTATTGTCAGTTCCAAGAACAGTCACCAGATTTGCAGCTGTTAGAATCTTAAACAAAATTGCCATGAAGAACCCAGAAAAGATCATGGTGTGTAACATTGAATTAGAAGGCCTGATTAACGATTCAAACAGATCTATTTCAACTTATGCTATTACCACTTTATTAAAAACTGGTAACTCTGAGAATGTCGATAGATTAGTCAAGACCATCTCTGGTTTCATGGATGATATTTCTGACGAATTCAAGATCATTGTTGTTGATGCCATTAGAACGCTATCGTTAAAATTCCCAGAAAAGAACAAATCAATGTTGAACTTTTTAAACGATGTCTTAAGAGACGAAGGTGGATTTGGATTCAAGAGCTCTATTATTGAGGCTATCTTTGATATCATCAAATTCATCCCAAGTTCAAGAGAATTAGCTTTGGAAATGTTGTGTGAATTTATTGAAGATTGTGAATACACTGAATTGGCCGTTAGAGTATTACATTTGTTAGGTGACGAAGGTCCAAAGACCTCTAATCCAACTTTGTACATTAGACATATTTACAATAGAGTTGTTTTGGAAAATTCAATTGTTAGATCATCTGCTGTTATTGCATTATCCAAGTTTGCATTAATTGGTGATGAATCAATTACCAAGAGTATCAAGGTTTTATTAGAAAGATGCCTACAAGATGTCGACGATGAAGTTAGAGATAGAGCTGCATTATCCTTGAAATTATTATCAACTAAGGATGTTGAACAAGCCAAGAACTTTATTACTCCAACTTTCAAATACTCATTACCTGTGTTGGAACAACAGTTGGCCCTTTATGTCAACAACTCTGACAAATCATCATTTGAATACGCCTTTGATATTAAAGCTATTCCAACAATGACTGAAGAAGAAGCTAAAGCTGCCGAATACAAGGAAAAAACCACTGTCTACGACGAATCTCCAAGGGCCACCGATGCCGTCGAAGAAGAAGAAGATAAGGTTAGTGAGGCCACTAAACATGCCATTTTACAACAACAATATTCACAAGAATTTGCAGCCATTCCAGAAATTGCCGAATACGGTACATTATTACATTCAGCTACTGTTGCTGAATTAACTGAAAAGGAGACTGAATTTGTTGTTACAGCCATCAAACACATTTTCGCAACCCATATTGTAATTCAATATAACATTGAAAACACTTTAACTGAAATTCAATTGGAAGATGTTTCAGTTGTTTCACAATCCGATCTTGAAGAATATGCTGAAGAGTTCTTGATGCCAATCGATGTTCTAAAACCACAGTCAAAGGGTTCGATTTACGTTTCATTCACCAGACCAGATGTCATTGCCACTGCATCGTTTACAAACACTTTATCGTACACTTCAAAAGATATCGATCCATCTACTGGTGAACCTGCTGAAGATGACGAGGGATTCCCTGATGAATATCAAATCGAAGATCTATCCATTACTCCTGGTGACTTCGTCGTTCCGTCATTTACGGGTAATTTCACACATGCTTGGGATGAATTGGATAATGAGTCTGTTGCCGTCTACAACTTGGGTGAATCTCCAAGTGGCGGATTACAAGAAGTTGTTGACAGACTAGTCAAGTCACTATCAATGATGGCTATTGAGTCCACTGATGTTGCTACATCGAATTCAAGCCACGTGTTAAAACTGTTCGGTAAGAGTATTAACGGTGATAAGATTGCTTCTATAATAAGATTAGCTGCTAGTTCGAAGGGTGTTATGATAAAGAACCAAGTCAGATCCACGGATGCTGAATTGTCTGAGTTAGTTGCTAACCACGTTGAATAGCTTCAGGGCCTTATGTATTCTTTTTATTTTTGTTGATTCCTTCTACTTCTTTTGTTTCTTTCTTATCCTCTCACTTCCTCCTTTTATCATTAAATAACTCTGTTTTTGTTGTTAATATATTTCATTTGAGTTTCTGTTGTTTTAATTACTATATAAATAAAGATTAAGATTGTAAAAAGTTATTATCTACGGTAAAAAGATTCATATATATTTCGTTCGTTTGATCAGCCAACAAAGTGAAAAGTATCACGTATCACTGTTACGAATGTTGAAAACAGCGCTACCTGAAATTAAATCGGTAACATTTCATATATTTTTTGGTAAATACTCGAAACAGACATAAGTATGTATTTATATACAAGAGAGAATAAGATAAATCGCAAGGGTCTATTAAAAAAGATGAGAGAGATGTGATCTTTTTGGTCGTTAATCATCAACAGTTTGAAAAACAGAAAACTCTAGTACTTCTATATGTTCAGGAGGGAAAATTTGAGTTTCTGAAAACCGGTCACGATGATGACGATGAATAAGAAGTGGGTTATTTGGAACTTAGATCTCAAAACCGAAACCCTTCATACATGTCTTGTAAGATGCGATAATGTCTTTACATTTTTCGGAATCTGTACCGTTCAATAATAAACATTCATCTCTAGATTGTTTCTCTGGAATACAAACGCAACATGGCTTTGGCTTGGAAGCTTTTTAAAAAGAAGAAATTAAAAATTGTTAGTACATATGCTCATTAAATCAAATGATTTTGTAGATTGAAGACCTGGGGACGGATGAGACTAGGTGATGTGATGTAAGTCTTTGCCTTGTTAATGATTTGTTCTTGCTGTTCAGGATGAAGTTGAGATATACATACTTTGTTCTTTAGCTGGTTCTGACATTTTATTGATAATGGTGTTATGTTATCTATACTGGGAATATGATGTAGGGGTATACGGGTTTTCTAGAGAAGTATACAATTTGTAGATGTTAGTAAGCATACTCTTATGAATGAATAAACAAATACTCAATTTGTGGAAAGATCGGAATTTGAACTTAAGGAGTGAGAACAGTCACGTGATAATATCCAGCCACACAAACCAAGTCCAAGCCACATGCTTGTGCACGTGGCTGATGGTTCTAAGAAGATTTCAGCCTTGGAGTTGTAAATTTGTTTGTTCTTTTGTGTACCTGAATCTGGTATTGCTATTGATCCCAAGAGAGAGATTGCAAAACAATAAATCACTAGGATATATATAGCTTATTCACATATAGATAGCTCTATTAGGCCAACAATCAAAGTATAAATACAATAGAATTACACAGCAAGATTTTCTAAGATTTCTTGATCAATTGAACAAAGACAGAAGACATTCTTCCTCTTGGACACTAAACAACAGAACACACAACATATTTAATTATAAAGCAAATGCAACATCCGCCTCAAAGTATCAGTTCCGAGGATAATTGTGAACTACTTGGCCCCTTTGCTCTAATAGTACAGGGCTTAATGGGTCTGCTTGCCCTTTCTTCATTAGTTTGGAAAAGATCAAAAGAATATCCTAACAGACGACCATGGAAAGTTTGGCTGTTTGACGTTTCCAAACAAGTTCTTGGAGCATTAGGTATTCATATGTTGAATGTTTTCATGAGTATACTTGGTGGAAGTGCTGACGATTGGTCTCATAATTACGACCCAGTGACAGATGGGGTGTCTATTTATAATACTATTCAAGACAGTGAATTTAATGTTACCGTTGGCTATTATTCATTTGAAGATAGGCATAAAACATCAGCTTTTTATTTTGTTAATAATGGTTTACCACCAAATGCTAGACCAAAAAATCCTCCTTCTGGTGGTGACACGTTTGATAACCCTTGTGATTATTATTTTTTAAACATTTTGTTCGATACTACAGTGGGGATTCCAATCTTATGGGGTCTCTTGTTTGTAATTTTCGGTTTGGCAAGAAAATCAGGTATTGAAGGGATTGAAAGTGGGGATTACGGACAGCCTCCAAGATATAGTTATTATTTTAAACAATTGGGCCTTTATTTTGTTGGATTACTATCAATGAAATTAATCATTTATATCTTGTTAATAGTTTGCCCATTTTTAGTTAAGATTGCAGATTTGTTATTGAATTGGTCAGATGATTATCCTAATTTACAAGTTGGATTAGTCGTTTTGGTTTTCCCATTAATAATGAACACTTTCCAATATTACGTTATTGATAACATCATTCAAAGTCCTGAATATAACGTTGCTAATAAGAAACTAAAGAAATTGGATGAAGAAAGTACACATGGAGCTCATCATAATCATCATAATCAATTGGATACAAATTCAGATGTTCGACACGATGATTTGGATAGTGAAAATGGAATCGGAAGGTCTGAGTCTGATTCAATTGTTGGTATGTTAGGCCAACATCAGCATCTAAGTGAACATCAAAAATAGGTCTTTCATGTTTCTATTTGCATAGTATTATCATATATATATATATACCATATATGAATTTGACGATAAAAAGTTTTTATATATATATCTATTTATAGATATAATTGATGAATCTCAGGTAAAACCAGGGATATGATCAAGGATCAGAAGTGCTTTTGAATGTAGTACCCTGCGTTGGTAAAGAGATAAGAAAAAGATTGAAAACAAGGCTGTGCACTATCTTAATTGTTTGTTGTTTGTTTGACCTGACATCATCAACACGTTCTGTCTTTCAGATTAATAAGTCTTTATCTATAAGAGTCACTCATCTATTCATCCTTCTCCCGTTTGTTTACTTATTTATTTTCCCAGTTTCACTAGAACATCCCGATACACATCGTCAAGTCTTTTTTCTATCTCTTCAATAGGTAAACCGTTTAAAAATAACCCTACTTATCAAGATGAGTGTTTACAACAACGAGAAATATATTGATGATATAGAGAACGATCTACCAGAACCAGTCATATCAGCATCACGTTCTAGATACAAACCCAAAACTAGAAAACTGCAACTGTTTATTTTCATAATTGGTTTATACTTCACGTCAACTTTCTTCACTTTTGAATCGTTTGCTTATATTCAAGGAACTTCAAATTCCTCCAATGTTGCCGCCACCGCCAATGCCGCCTTCAAACCAACCAAGAAAAACATCATCATGTTAGTCACTGATGGTACTGGACCTTCCTCTATAAACATGGCCCGTTATTTTAAGCAACATAGAGATGAATTAGATATCGATGATGTGTTAACATTAGATAACTATTTTCTTGGATCTTCAAGAACAAGGTCGAATTCTTCATTAATTACTGATTCTGCAGCAGGTGCCACTGTTTTTTCCTGCGGTTTAAAAACTTATAATGGTGCTATTGCAGTTGATCCATTGAAGAATCCATGTGGTACCATACTGGAGGCTTTAAAATTGAAAGGTTACAAGACTGGTTTGGTTGTTACAACTTCGTTGACCGATGCTACACCCGCCGCTTTTAATTCTCATGCCGACTATAGATACATGCAAAGTTTAATTGCTGGTCAACAATTAGGTTTGGATACTTCTTTAGGACTAGTCACTGACTTAATGATTGGCGGTGGTCGTTGTTATTATTTACCTGGTTCTGATGCCGAAGGTTGTAGAGATGACGAAGTTAATCTGGTCGATAGGGCTAAAGATTTAGGTTTTACCGTTGCTTTAAACAAAGAGGAGTTTGATCAATTAGAACTAGGTAAGAATGCAACTTTACCATTGTTATCATTATTGGCATACTACAATATTCCATACGATCTGGATAGAGATGAAAAAGTTCACCCAAGTTTAGAAGAAGAAACATTAACTGCTTTGAATATTCTATCTGAGGCTACTAAAGATTCTGAAGAAGGATTCTTTTTAATGATCGAAGGTTCAAGAATTGATCATGCCGGTCATCAGAATGATCCTGCAGCTCAAGTTAGAGAGGTTTTAGCATTTGATAAGGCATTCAAAAGAGTTATTGAATTTGCTGATTCCACTGATGTTGAAACTTATATTATTAGTACATCTGACCATGAAACAGGTGGATTGGCAGTTGGTAGACAAATCACTGAATCATATCCTGAATATTTATGGAAACCGGATGTTCTATTAAATGCAACTAAGTCTGGTGAATACGTTTCACGTAAGATTGAGTTATTCAAATCTGAATTAGATAAATCGGATGAGGACGAATTTGAAACTGATGAATCTAAACTTTATCAATTCATTAAAACTGAAATTTTAGAGCAAGATTTAGGTATTGTTGATTATACTGATAAAGATGTCGCTAATGTTATTAAATCCTTAGATAAATCCCAAGATATTCTAAACGATATGGTTTCCAAACGTGCTGAAATTGGCTGGTCGACACATGGTCATACAGCCGTAGATGTTAATATTTATGGACATTCAAATACCGAATATGGCTTGAAAATGATTCGTAAATATTTAGGTGGTAACCGTGAAAACACCGATATTGGTAAATTTTGGGAATTCATTACCGATTCTGACTTGAGCTATGTTACTGATTTATTGAAGGGAACTAAACATAATCCATCAGTTGCAGAAATTGAAGATGAAGTTCATGTGTTTGAAGTTGAACACGGATTCATTGATCATTCCAAGGAAGATCCGGAAGTTTTCAATTAGTTAGTTTTTTTGTACCTTGTTATACACTGCTGGACTTATACACAGTTAGCCAAACCATACATAAGTCATAAATTATGAATTAGAAACTATATAAACCGGGTATTATTTGTAGTAATAACTGTAATATGCCAGTATGGTGTGACGGAAGTAGCCCAAATTAGAAAGACAGATTTACGATCTGCCCCTATTCACACTATTCACAATTATTCACAACTATTCACAAACGTCATCGAAAGTAAATTGGATGTTGATGATTCCGCGCCGGGGGGGGGGAGCTGAACTCACTGGGGGAAAATTGAGTTGTTTCCCACGAATGCTTTCGCCTATTTTCCCGGTGGATCAGAGAGAAGTCACAGGGAGCATGGGCAGAAAAGAGATGGAGCTGCGCAAAAATGCCAAATTTAATTTCTTTGATTGATTGATTGGCATATCCACCCACTCCCTAACTAATTTAATCTTGTTTCAGTCAACGTAGCATATTAAATAAAACAAGCAAAGTGAACCAAACAAAGGTAAAGGTCACTGAAAAAGGGTCCATTGACGTTAATCCATCTTCTAATCTATTCGTATACACTACATACCTACTTACATCCATACTTCCATACACCACCAATTTTTAGCTTCACTTTCATCTTCAACTGCTGCCAGCATCAGGCTTCCTTTGTTTAACATTCTTTCTTACCTACTCATATTTATATATATAGTGTTGCACCAAATAACACAGCCACGCAAACTGTACACACTTACATACACAAGTATACCTTTCAATTATAGATTACACATACATAAGTACCATCTAATTGATTGTATAACTATAATTTGAACCTTACCCATCGATCCTTCAATATCAATCGTTTGTAATCAAACATCAACTTCTCTGTTAAAAAGGTTTATTGCATTCGAAAAAAAGAGACAAGAACAAAACGCATTCGAGTGTTGTCCCCTTCCCTCCATATCACCACCGATAGAGAAATACATATATCTATTCATTAAAGCATTTTGTTTTTCGTTATACACTGAATTCTAATCACATCAATAATGCCACTGTTTAGACGTACATCAGAACATAAACCAAGATCGGACCACCAACAACATCAAAATTCAGCGTCTCCCAAATTACAGCCTCAACTAATGGTGGGACCTGACGATTCTGATTATTCTTTGTACCAAGCCGTTTCAAATACTTCAAACTCTGATTTATCTTCAAACATTCAATCAAGGAGTAGAACTTCTTCGGTGGGTCAAAAGTTCAAGAGTTTTTTCACACCACATTCAAGTTCCACTAATTTACAACAAGATGCTGTGGATGCTACTTTAGCCGCTCAACGTGGAATTCAACAACAACCACAACCTCAGCCGTTTCTAGCTCATTCAACTTCTCAAACACATTTAGCTTTATCAACTGCCCAAGCTGGCCGCAGAAGATCCCAAACTCAAAATGACGGTTCCTCGGCAACACCTTCAACTTCTGAAAAGTCTCACCATTTGAGCATTCATGTTCCTTCATCTTCCAGTAAACCTTCGAGCAAACCTTCAACAAGAGTGACTTTGAAACAACCAACTTCAGCTTCATCACCACCAACTCCAATTTCATCTTCTCCAGCCACAAAAGAAAAGACTGGTGCTGTTTCTTTACAAAACGACAATAGTAATAAAAACAACCAAATACCCGCTGTCAATATCCATTCACCTCCCACACTGTATGCAAAATCTCCAAATTGTGAACCAATATCACCTTCATATTCTTCTAATTCACCAATAAATTCACCCAACTTACAGGGCCAACAAGCAGAAAAACAAATGATTTCCAACGTTGAACTTGCTGAATCTTTAAATAAATTGAAGATTATGCCGTCTGTTGTTGAAAATGATTTAGATGAAGTGCTGGAAAATTCAGAATTGCTAGGCGATACGATTCCATACACCCCAAGTGACAAAGATATACAGAGATATCAAGCTATTCATCTACCGCATATGCACCCTACAGCCTCCAATTCTTCAACATTACAGCCACTTTCGCCTACATCAACAGCATCTCCGACTATCCCTCAGACTTCTTTGCCTTTGGGTGATAATTCAATGATTGGATTGTCAGGTTCTGGACAGCAGCAAATTAAAAAATCTGGGGGTCCTGCTAGTACTAGCTCTAAAGGGCTGAATAGGTCCAGCTCAATTTCATCATCCTCAAATCAGTCAGTCAATCCATCTTCTTCAACTACACAATTACATCGTGGTAGATCTGGTAAACTAATGTCTAAGTTCTTAGGTGGATCAGGTGATAAGATACAACAATCACATCCACAACAACAATTGCTATCTCAAGCAGAAGATTCTGTTTCCCCTCCAATGTCAAGATCAACATCTACAAGTTCTCGCCAAAGATCAAGTTCGATTTCAATGGCTAATATGGACCCATTCCAACATACAAGTTCATTCTATTCAGCATTAAAGCATACACAATCAACAAACGTTGTATCATCAACAACGCAGTTGAACTCAAATGCTGCTCATAAAGAACATTTATTGAAGTTGAAAAACGGTAGATTAAAGATGGCACCCGATGGATCATCACATGAGCATGATTACTTAAAGTATAGAACCCAACCGATAAAATCAACAAAAGGTTGGTTCTCATGGGCCAAAAAGAAGGATGAAGAGGATGACTCTCATGTCACTATTGAACAATCTATCAGTTTATTACCAGATAGTTACAGCCAACAGTTAATGGAGCTGAAAAGTGATCCTAAGAATTATCGTTGGAATTATGATGATTCTGATGAAGATAACGGATCTGACGGTAACGATGAAGATTCTGATGATGATGAAGACGATAATGATTTTGATGACGATGCTGATGATGAATTGATAGAACCAATAATCGGGAAAGATCAATTAAATCTGATTAATGTAATGATGGATAAAATTGAACATCCTGAGAAATTCAAGGAGAGATTAGAAAAAGGCTCTAGGAAAATGAAATTAACCGCTAAATATGGTCATATTGAAGGTGTTGTTGGTAGAGGTTCCTACGGTACAGTTAGTATTTCTGTGAGGACGGATCCAATTGACAAAAAACGCAAGTCTTTGTTTGCCATTAAACAGTTGAAACAGAAACCTTCTGAAACTTTACATCATTTTGGGAATAGAGTCACTTCTGAATTTATGATTTCATCATGTTTAACACATCAAGCTATCATTAACGTTTACGATTTAATGGTTGACCCTGTAAGTCTTACATATTCGCAAGTAATGGAATTTATTCCGTGCGGCGATTTATTTTCATTGATATCCGTTACTAGTGGATTAGAAGTTATCGAATGTGATTGTTTCTTCAAACAAACGTTAAACGCAATTACCTATTTACATTCCGTTGGGATATCTCATAATGACTTGAAAGTTGAAAATTTGTTGTTAACTAGAAAAGGTCAATTGAAAATCATTGATTTTGGTACATCAGCAGTTTTCAAAACTTCATGGGAGGACAGAGTTCAATACTCTAAAGGTGCATGTGGATCTGAACGTTATGTTTCACCTGAACAGTTCAGCAGTGAAAAGGAATATGATCCAAGATTGGCCGATATTTGGTCATTAGGTATTATTTACTTGGTTATGATGTACGGTAACTACGTTTGGGAATCTGCCAAAGAGTCCGATGATAACTATGAACATTTCTTAGCCACTAGAGCAACGTACAATTACAAAGAAAGATCATCGACGACCCCAAAGCAATTTAAATTAATAAAAAAAGGTGCGTTCAATCACATTGAATCAATAAACCAAGGTTCGTTCCCAAACTCAAGGCGTTACGTCCTATACAATATCCTGAACCCTGATCCAAAATACCGAATGAGATCGTATCAGATTTGGCAATCGGATTGGATTAAATCAATCAACGTTTGTGATGCAGGCAGGGGTATGCTATCACATGAAGATTATGTCGATATGGCATATTCGTCATTCCAAGCTGCCCAGGCTGCAAACGCAAACGGAGCTTATTCGCCGCCTCAACAACCTGCCAGTGGTGATGAGGTTGCTGACGATACTCCGCATAGAGCAAGAAGTGCCTCAAGATCTGCTGGTAGAAGTCCTGTGAGGACTAAAAGTCCTGCTGGATTGTTTTTACACCGTGCTAGAAGCCCATTAAGATAGTTCAAGTAGTGTAATACTGCAGGGGTGTTTCTTTTTTGGTTTTTGTGATCCATTTTTTACTTATATATTTATTATATATATAACTGTGAGATAATATTCTGATCGGTGTTTTTTCTTCCTTCATGTTGTATAATTTGTTCTTTTCACCCTCAACTCTGGTTATTTTATTTTCTTCGTTTCATTTTCTAATTCTTTTATTAATTTTATTAATTTATCGCCATTACATTCAGACTAATTCTCGTCTTTGTTTCCGGGATCAACCTTTTTCCTTCAAGTCAACTTTTGAAAAGATATTTTTTCCTTATGGAGGCAGTTTTCTTCCCTTTATCAATATCAATACAACTTTCTAATTCTCATCAATTTCCAAATACAACACCGTCATTCTACCAGTAAGCGTTGTGAATTATTGCATGCCGTTGTTGAAATTTTCATAACGCTGGAAACTGTACGAAATATAATCTTAAGAATCAAAATTATAATGGGAGTCTAAAAATAAAATAAAATAAAATTCTTTTTATTGAATTAAAATTAAAAAAAAAACCACAAAATACCATATAATTTATATATATATTGGCTTCTTTTTTAAAAAGAAAGGATAAATATAATAAAATTAATTAATTATAAATTTTAAACTAGTAATAAAAAACATTTGGATAGAGATAAAAACAGTAATCATCTTTCCTACATTTAGGCAAAGAATTCTGGGAATTCCTTCATGTTGTTAGATAAGCTACCCTTCTTGGATAAGAACTTAACGTAAGCACCATCTTCCTTAACTTCGTTGTTTTGTCTCTTGGCAACGTATTCGGCTCTGTTTAATGAAGTGAAACCCCATTTCTTAGAGATAATGATTTTTTGTTGACCTGGGAACTTGTATCTAGCTCTTCTTAAAGCTTCAATGACAACTTCTTTGTTAGAATCCTTGGTTCTAACAGAGAATAAAACTTGACCAATGGCAACTCTGGCAGCTAAACCGTGTGGCTTACCCCAAGCACCTCTCATACCTTGTTGCAATCTATCGGCACCGGCACATGACAACATCTTGTTGATTCTTAAAACATGGTGAGGGTGGACTCTGATTCTCAAGTGGAAGGAATCTCTACCAGAAACCTTGGTAATGTACTTGTTACAACAAATACGACCGGCTTCTAAAGCTTCGGATGATAATTGTTCCAATTCGTTAGAGACTAAGTGGACACATAATGGGAAATCATCGACGGAAGCCTTCTTTCTACCTAAATCAAAAATTCTGACCTTAGCATCTGGGACACCTCTGTTGTATCTGGACTTTGGGAAAGGTTTGTTCTTACAGTATCTGTAACATCTAGCTGGTCTTCTAGCCATTTTGAAAGATCTATATTAATAAATAAATTTATGTTAGTTTCTTGTCTCTAGATTACTCGATTGATGGAAGGTTTGACAACTGAAGTTCTTGAATAGAGAATAACAAATAGTTAAAGTATATTGTACTAGTGTGTCCTTGCTTTATGTAGCTGTCTATGACTTGAAGTGAATAAGGATTGCAGTGCTTACTCTTCTTTTAAGTAATGAATATAAATGATGCTTATAAACAATAATTTAGTCTTGTGTGAAAGAAATAGATAAAATGTATCGTATTTATACCATTGATCAATGTATTCCAAATTACTTTTATAAAAAAGTGGCAAAAAATAATATAAGTTGTAAAATTTCCCAGTATGAGAGATCAACAAGTTGTATTAATAATCAGGATTTGTGTTCCATACTCGGCGTTTAAACTTGTCATTTTGTGTAAAGGAATCAATATTTCTAATAAACTATTGAGCAAGATACTGTTTGAGGTTGTTGCTATTATTCAGAACGTCGATGTCCTGTTGCATTCGTAAAACTGGTAGTCTGTTCATGTTATCACATACTATTTATTATCTATGTTATATATCCTTTGGATGAAACTATTCAAAATTGAATTTAGATATGAGTTATATATCAGTGTCAATATACCTAGAGGTCTGTGAATAAACTTACCTTTTAATGAATACTAAAAAGTGATGTAACTTCAAGAGCCCTTTTAAGTATGTATTATACGTATTACAGACCAACTGTAGTGAAATGTAGTTATAAAACACAAATAACCAAAACCTCTAACTGACAATCCAAAGGCCAAAAGCCCAAAACGCAGAAGCCCAAATTGGTTTCCTCCGCTTAGTAAAAGACAGGAAAGAAAATACGCCTCTGAGTGCGCGACTCACCCGGCTGGAAAATTTTTAGGGAAGACGGGGGATTATAAGAGGTTCAAGGTGTTGATGCATTGTAAGAACGAAAGGAAGATAAATTTGAGGAGGGTATTTAGCCCTCTATTGAAATCACGTGTACATATGGATCCAAATCACGTGATCTAGGAGTTTAAAGATCGACTTGGGATTCGCGCCGCACATGCACCAGATTGGGAATCGGATTCTTTAGAAAGCAAAATTTTTTTATTTTATTCATTTATTTTAAACATGGGGTTCCCTTTCTTGATCAAAGTTTTAGATAACAGAATACAAACTACACCAGATATTAATAGACAATAGACAGGAAAAATGGGTAGATATTCAGTGCTAAGATACAAAACTAAAAGAAGAACTAGAGATTTAGATCTAATCCATAACGATCTATCAACACCAGAATCCATTCAAGCTTTAAAGCACCAAGAACAAGATGAATTCAAAGCAGGTTTAGGCCAATACTACTGTATACATTGCTCGAAATATTTCCAAGATAATAAAGCACTAGCAGCACATCTGAAATGCAAACCACATAGAAGAAGGGTTAGGGAATTAAGTGTGAAACCATACACGCAGTTAGAAGCTGATGCTGCATCAGGTACAAATTTAACAAGCTATATAAGTAATGTTAACAATTATAAAGAAACTGAGCCTGTTAGATTGGATATGGAGAAAGAACTACTCAAGACACAATTGTCTGAAAATGAGGAAAAGGATAAGATTAGAGATGCTATGCTATTGCCTCCTGTTGAAGGTGAAGGTGAAGGTGAAGTTGAAGCTGAAGATGTGAATTCTCAAACGGAAACCTCCGTTGTTCGAGAACCAACTGAGATGACTATTGAATGAGCAATTTGATTATATTTTAATGTTTGTTTTGATCCACGTTATTACAATGGGCTTATCTTATGTATATTAGTTTTTCAATTTATTTTTATGAAAATCCTTTATTAGTATTGTTTTTCAATGCTTCTATATAATAAATGATATTGGTTTTAGGTGCGAAAAATAATAAAAACGAAAGACGAAAGCCTGGCCATCAACAGTATCGTTATTAAATGCTAAGGAAAATGTAGAAAAAATGAAGTAAAAGTATTTCGAAGGAGCAAAAACAAAAAAAGAGGGGCGGAGAGAAGATTATTTCAAGGCCTCAAATCTTTAACTTGATAGGGTAATTCACCTTTTATAACCACATGACCAGATGAAGGATTGTCATTATTCAATCGATGACATTCCACATACAGATTATCTTCATTATGGGGATGAAATCCAGGTTTGTTACAGTTGGTTATTATTGGTATTCCTGGAGGATCAGTCAACCTGAAAATTCCCAGCTTTTTCTCTAAATTTTCAGATGGTGAACAAACAATTGCGATTGCCTCGTTCAACATGATTTGATATGAATTTTGTGTATGTAAATCAATAGAAGATAGGAAGCATGTTTGTGTTGGATGGGTGTGAATCCAACCAAGAATGAATAAATCTAAATTGTCAATAAATTCAAACAGTTTCTCCTCATTTTTCGTATTACATGTATTCTGTGTGGAATCTTGATCAGGTATAACCAAATAAGTAATGAAAAATGCATTTCTACTCAATTTTCCACATAATATTCCACATGTTTCTAACTTTTTATTGGTGTTTCTTTTAGCTATTTTCAAGAAATTATCTATTAAATCAGGCGATACAAAAATTGTTCGCAGAGGTGAACCACCTTCGGTAAAATTAACAGTTTTATGTAAGGCATCTTTTTTAGTTTTAGTTTGTTTCGGTAATGGCTGATTGTGATTGGGCAATTGTAAATGGTTATAATATGGGGCTGGTGGTGATAGCGTTGAGGTTTTTGGTTCCAGTAAAGACGGTAGCTTTGGAGCTTGTGGTTGACTCTTCATAAAATTTTGTGGGGAAGTTGAAAGACCATTGTTTTCGTACATGGTAAATTCAGGTAAGTTTGGATATGAAGGTATAGCCGAAGGATGAACAACCTCAAAACTGGATAAACTATTGCTAGATAAAGTTCTTAATTTTTTGGACAAATTCTCCTCTTCAAATTTATAATCTCTTTGCTGATGCTCTTGTTGTTGTTTTTTTAATAATTCAATTTTCTCCTGTTCCTGAGATTTCAATTTTAAGAATCTTAATTCTTGTAACTCAATCAACTGTTTCTTCCTATTTTCGGATTCAACATAATTCAAATAATTTTCTTTTAATAATTTCTTGATCTTCTCAGTCTCATTCATTAAATCAGGTAAATATCGTTTCAACTCTAAGTATTCTCTATAAACTAGCCCATTTGCTGATTTAGGATTACGTTGATAATCCAATTTCAGTTTCTTCAAATCTGGATGCTGGTATACTTTATTAAGTATTAAATCCATTAATCTGTTATACAATATAAATGCTTCATCAAACACGTTATCAGCAGCATACCACTGGCCGTGTTTCAGTATCCGTGTCGCTGTTCTGATCCAACTAGCCGCCGATATCGATGTTGAATATTCATAAGAATTTGCCTTTTCGATTAAATCTTTTGGGTTAACAGGTGGGGGCAAGTACGTGGATGAACCACTGGATGAATTTGTGGAAAATGAACTGTTACGTCTGGGTATCATTTTTATGTTCGTATGTCCTTATGACTAATAGAAAATCAAACTGGGGGAAAAGTGGCAATTCTGTCGAGCGTCCTGTGGATTATACTTGAAGAGAGCCACGATACAGTTGACAATAAATCGAAAGAGAATCCGTATATGGGGCTATAATTAAACAAAGCCAAAGTCACAAACTTTATATTTTTTATCACGATTTGATACAACAAAAGGTTAAAGTAGATGGTTGTATCCAATCTGGTCTCAACGGCAATTGCAACTTGTTTGGTTGTTTTTACTGATAAGTGATGATTAGTGGTTACTTACACGCACAGATATATTGACAGCGTCGATAGGGACAATCGACGCAAAGCCGCACCTTACCCCACAAAAATATATTATTATAATACAATACAGAATACATGTGGAAACTAAATATTGATATAAGTAAAAGAAAAATAGTAATAGTATAGATATAAGAGTAAGATAAAAACAAGAAACACAAACAGACAGAACCCTAAATTTGACAAACAGAAAGGAAAAAAATCACACGAAATAGATAAACAAGAGAAAAAAACATAAATGGAAAATCTCTTCTTTAGGAGATAGGGTGATTGAAGTAGGACAACCACGTTCATGCATATATGCAATATTATTTTAAAACACAAGTAATTAATCAAGCAAGTAAACAATCAGATATAAAAACAAGAAACAACAAAAACGCAAAACCTACTAATTAGAATAAAAACAAACCACTATTTCTATATATACAAGTGGTGAACAAATATCTTTTTTATCACATTGTATTTCTTCCCAAAATCTTTGTTAATCATGAACACAGAAGTAAAAGATCACGAGAAAAAAAACAAACAAGTAATAAAAAACGCTTTAAAACACAAGTAATCTAATGT
Organism: Ogataea degrootiae; assembly: GCA_019232045.1. Taxonomy (NCBI): domain Eukaryota; kingdom Fungi; phylum Ascomycota; class Pichiomycetes; order Pichiales; family Pichiaceae; genus Ogataea; species Ogataea degrootiae. The sequence continues at coordinate 34,550 of JAHDIT010000115.1, forward strand.
AATGTACCATTTTCACAAATGACTGTTTGTAAAAAAATGAGTTCTAATTATTCAGCCCATCCTAAACTTTCCAATTCTTTTCTCACTTGAGATTCAGTATTGATTTTCAAGATTTGAGTGTCTTCCAAGAATTCACCATTATCTTTCTTTGTCTTTAATTGTTCAATGGCTCTTAACTTCTTCAACAAGTTTCTAATTTTCTTTTCTTCAAATGAAACCACTCCACCACCTATAACTTTGCCAGTTTCTTGAGTCTCTGGTTGTGGAGAAGAAGAATTTGAAACTGATGGTGACGATTCATTTTCATCATTTTTCTTATTTTGTCTCTTTTTTCTGTTCTTAGCGGCTGATTTAGATTCTGCTGCTTCGTTGACAACAGGTGTAGCACCAGGGATTGCCTTCTTAATTGGCACGGCACCTGGAATCGATCTGGCACTACCGAACTGTTGAGCAGCTTCTCTTTGTGCCAATGTTCTAGTTGGTTGAGATGGAGCACCTCTGGCATGGGGTGGTCTATAGGCACCCGCAGGTTTGTTTTCAGTCGATGAAACCTTAGCTTTTTTAGCTATGAATTCAATAGCTGAAATATGAGGAGTACAACAGTCGTTCATACCTTTAATTGGTGGGAAATCGGACAATGGCTGGTTTTTCCAATCAACGCTGTACAATTCAGTAAATTCTTTAACGTAACATAATGTACCATCAACATACCATATCTTGGCGCAGTTATCCACTCTTAATCTTGGAGATGTAGTTGCTGTTAAAATGTAACGTCCATCTGGTGACCATTTGCAAACTGATGTATTTGAAGCTTTGAAAGATGCAACTTTTTGGAATTTATTTTGTCTATCCAAGATATCCACGTTACCTTGTAAATTACCAAAGCCTGCAACTAAAATATATTTAGCATGAGGGGAGAATAAGATTGTATTTCTTGAGTCTGGGGGTAAGGAGTGAATAGCGTTACCTCTAGCATCAAAGAAAGTTGTTTGAGATGGCATGTAACCGTATATAACGGCAAATTCACGAGAAGTTGGAGACCAAGAAATATCATGAATCGGACCTTCTTTATCCAGATGAATCTTTTGATCAAATGAACCGGAGATACCCAACAAGTATAGGGTGGATTCCCCATAGTATGACTTGTTAGTGGAATCAACATCAGTGGAAACCAAAGCTAAAATAGAGGTACCTAAATCGTTCCATCTAAACTGGCACGATTCACCTTTAAAGAATTGTTTCTGGGAAGTTGGCTTTTTAACGTTTGGTAATGAATAAACTTGAATATATGATGGTTTACCACTTGATTCTGGAATGAATATGGCAATTGAAGGGTTCAAACCTGGAGACATTTGGAACGAATGGATCTTTCCATAATCCTTTGAGTTTAAAGAATATAACGGCTTTTTCATTTCTGCTGAATCTGTTTTATAGAAATCTAATTGATACTGATTCAACATTCTACACATAATAGATTCATCTGAAGTGAATTGAGCTCTCCATCCAGATTGAGATTTGTTTAAATATGATTGCAGTAAATCGACAGTTTGATCTTCTAAATTGATTCTCCAGATATTAACGTTATCTTTCCAATTACCACTCTCGTCCTCCAATTTCATTGGTTTAGACCAAGTTGTTAAAAATTTACCCTTTGGGGAGAAATGAAATTCAAACACTTCAGAAACATCAATCTTTATTAGTGTGGAACCGGTATTTGAATCTGTTATATTCACATAGGTTGGTTGGGTGTATGCAAAAAGGTTACCATTTGGTGAATATGCAGAACATCTTGTTTCAGTTGTTGGTTTTTCAAAGTTTGGCAAAGCATTAAACACTGGCTGAGCTTCTATAAGATCAACGGTTCTTGGTTGACGACCTGATTGAAATAGTTATTGTGTTTAATTATTCATTAGTCTCTTCTCTATAATCACCTGTATGGAGAAGGAAGCGGAAAAGAGTAATCTTTTAGATCCCCCCAAGTAGAGAGAGAAGAAGAAAAACGAGGGACAAACAAACACAAAAATTGATGTTAGTATACCTGAAACTAGGCTTGTAAAAATGTTGTCTGGGATAATCAATGGTAGCTAATGATAATTTATTTGTGAAAAAACCCGAGAGATCAAAGCAAGCAACCTATCAAAACGTGTAGAAAGTTGATTGAATAGAGTGATTGAATGAAATACAACTCCAGTTGACACATATTGATTTTTTTTCAAATGAGAAAATAGGCTAGACTTACAGAATATTTGAGGCACTTTTGACATTATTAGTGATTTAGGAGGATATATCTAACGGAAATTGGAAGATTAAAGTGATTTTTACAAAGGAAAAGGTTGATAAATCAGGGGTTAAAGTTATTAGAATACTGGTGTAGAAATTGAAAATAGAACATAGAAAATTGAATCGAAATCTTTTGCTCGACGATGAATCAATGCATTTCCTTCGAATAACAAAGCGCGCGAGCGTGCACACTACTAATTTTTTGGCCATAATGAAATAATTTGATTGTTTTACTGCTAGTCTGAAATTTTCTACTTTCTTTGATCAATTGGTCTAAAGGTAAACAATTGAGAGGACGAACACAGGTGTGACTTGGTTTCTGGTTTGGTTTACATTTGAAAATTCCGGGAATCCAATTAAGTCTTACTTAGGGGTTTAGTATATATTGGACATTGTACTGGATCGCATCCCTGTCCATTAGTTAAGCCTCCCTTCCCCTTTTGATATGATGATGGGTCTTCTGTTTCTTTACAGCTCAGTAAATTATCAGACTGCAAAACTGAACAATCACAAAATTTGGTTGCTTGAAATAGACTTTTTTTAAGTACTTAATAATGAAAGTAAAGGAAAAAACAACCTAAAGAAATACATTACGGAGATATAAACACGTAGATGGAATAAATAACGGAATCAATCAGTCCAAAAAAGCTTTCTATAACTTATTTTTGAAATCAGATTCGAAGTCATCATCTTCCGGACTTTATTCGTAAATCCAAGCAGTCATAGTTGGGGTGTATTCAACTAATTCTTCCTTTGTGAACCACAAAGCAATTTCCTTGTTAGCAGATTCGACAGAGTCAGAACCATGGATAATGTTTCTACCCATGTCTAAAGCAAAGTCACCTCTGATGGTACCTGGAGCAGATTGTAATGGGTTGGTAGCACCTAATAAAACTCTACCTTGCTTGACAACGTCCTTACCTTCCCAAACGGTGGCTAAAACTGGACCGGACATCATGTATTGTAATAATGATGGGAAGAATGGCTTTGATTGTAAGTCTTCGTAATGTTCTCTTAATAAAGATTCGTTAGCAACAGTTAACTTAATACCAACTAACTTGAAGCCCTTTGATTGAAATCTTCTTAAGATTTCTGGGAAGATACCTCTTTGGACACCATCTGGCTTAACGGCAATGAAAGTTCTTTCGTTGTTAGACATTTTTGGAATAGGAATAATTTGGATATTATGTGGAGACGGGAGGGAAGGGAATGTGATATATTACTGGGCCAAACAAACAAACAAAAGAAAGAACAAGTGAGAGAGAATATATACAAGATGCAAACTTGCCAGCTGAACAGACCAATGGATAATTTTCCTCGACAAAAAACAAAATGTCTTTGTCTAACAAATCGTTAACAAACTGTTAACTATGGGAGACGCGGTTTTTAATTGGCTGGCTGTTCAAGTGGGAGTAATCCCTTTAATGAAGGGTTATACACCCTTATAGTAACTATAATCGACTTGTGGCTGTTTACTACTTAGAGTCGATTGACCCAATCACTGTGAAACGTCGCGGCGCGTAAAACATTTCTGCTGGTGTAAACAAACATATTATGATAGTCACGATAGTGTAGGAGTATAACTAGAGACCTACAATTGCATAGGTTATAACGTTCGACAGTTCTAGTAACTAGAATCTTTCTTGTCTTCTGATACCATTACAGTGATCAACTGCACTAAAACCCCAAATGGCGGACAACGACAATAATTCCACAGTACAGTCGTCTACCAACCGGAACGAGTTTATGAACATACCCTTGTTATCAACCCCTGACAGACTTTCAAAACAACAACAGGATCTTCAACAAGACCAATATGACTCGGACAACAACAACTTGAAGAACGAACACCACCACCAAAATCTAAAACGTTCTCCATCTACCCCACTTACTCCATCGGTGGGAAGACAAAATATAATTAAAAGAAGAGTAGACATTGTGAAAGGTGGTTTACTAGGTGTTGATGATCCAATTTTGGAAAGCTTGAACAAAACTCAAACTTCGGTGATTCAAATACCAGAAGCTACAAAGACAAACTTTTCTCATAATAATAAAACAACCACAAATAATATATACAGAACTTCTGAAAATGAAGAAAGATACATGTTTGATGCTACACCTTCATCTAAACTTACATCTCACGATTATCAAATGGAACATTCGAAGAATATTCATGAAATATTCAACAATACGACAATCATCGTGCCTGGAAAAGTTAGGCAACCAGATTCTGCTATTTCACAAGAAGGTCAAATTAACGAAAGTTCAATAATAAATCAAACGCCGTTATTGTCAAGCGCCGGGAATACTCAGCATGACTTGATTCCAAGCTCTAAATCTAAAAATGAAATCATTTTGGAAGTTGATCAGGCTAAACAAAGATGGATCAAAGATAGATTAATTGATAGAATGAAAGATACGATTGAATTTCTTGAGCTTGAAAGAGAATTTGAACATGAATTAAAAGATTTATGAAACTGCTCCTTTTTCTTAAAAGGTTTATCAGTTACTTGTGAGGTTTTTGTACAATATTATCAATTTTAGTTGTATTTTTATAGTCATATTAATCAATATTTTCTTTATTATGCTTGCATTATATTAATTGTACTATTTCTACTTTCTCGTAAAAGATTATCTAAAGTTAAAAACCCCTTTGTTCGATTGAAATTTTACTACCGTTTGAATCCCTCGCTGCTCTAAATTTCCCACTTCAACATCTCTTGTCCTTTGTTATTGATCCCATCCAAACCCATATTCTTTTGATTAACGTTTATGATCCTATTCATCAATAGCACAAAAAATGTCAACCACTCCAACACCCAAAGATAACGAGCAACAAGCGGAAATACCAATCGAACAAACCCCATCACAAAAACTTTTACAAGAATTAATTTCCTCTTTCGATCCCAACGATCCATTATTAACAAATGAGTCTCTAAAACAGTTTATTAGAGAACAAAAAGAAAATAATCCTTTCAATGGGAAATTGTCAATAATGGATAAGATCCCAACTTACGATTGGGAAAGAATAAGCTATGAGTTTGACGTTATTTACGGAGAGTATACTGACGAAATGAAGGATGCAATTGAAGAATTTTATAAACTTGATATGGTGTGTATCTCACTGAAAACTACACCCCGACAAAATGGTTTTCAGCAATCGAGAAGCTACAATAGACTGTTTATAATTACTAACAATACCGAACTATTCTTTCTTCATGATCTTTTTTACAGGAAAGATTAATGTGGCTCGAGGCAGCACATAAGATTGATGCTGATAGGTCAACACGTCGAATTAATGCTACTGAAACTTGGGTTCTAAATGCTGAAGGCTATTTGGAGACTTTAAGACAGGAACTATTATCATCTGTCAAAGTTATTAAAACAACGTTGAATAAACTTGATGTTAGTAAACCTTCTGGCGATGTTGGCCCTAGTGAAAATGTTATTTGATTTGCCCTTTTTCTAGATGTGTTCTTTTATTTTATGAGTTTCTATATATTTTTCCTTCAAAGTTGTCTTTTGTGCTGTTATGCTTTTTTCCTTCTACTTTATAAATTTCGTCTGCTTTCTTTTATATATTGTTACTATTCAGCCTTTTATCTTAATTGAGAAAACAAAGGAACCCAAATTTATTATTAATTTTCTTAAAATGTTACAAATGTGAGATGGTCACAAATTAAAGAAAAATTGGCGATCATATCTTCTATGAGTAAACTGATAATTGAATCAAGTACGAAACCCAACAAACGATGCCTCGTAATAGAACTATACGAATGATCTTAAACTTATTTACAAGAAAGGGAAAACACCATGTTTCAGGAGCTGTGCATGGTCACGTGAGCCGCTTAGATAAGAAAACTGACCCTGTTCAGCTTTTCGATTTTTGACAGCTTAGGTGCTGTGATGATATCCTCAAATACATCAATACACTTCTTCATCAACTTTACCTTTTTTATAAGAATACTTAAGATATAATCTTATCTACCGCTTAAATAGTTAGAAAATATACTGACCAAAGCCTTACAAAACAATGGAGTCTAACTTGAAGATAATAGCCGACTTGGATACGGTTCACGATTATCTTAAAGGCGTTTTATGGACCATTTTTTTTACGAGATTGTTTGGATCTGTTAGACCTCACGATAACAATAGTTTTTTGGATATTCCATACCCTACAATTCCATACCCAGAATTGGAAAACTTAATAGATTCCAAAATATCTGGTATCGTTGATGGATTAACAAATAAGTCAAATAACAGCAATTTCAATAATAACTATACTCCCTCAACACGAAACAGCAACAACAACAATATACAGGAAACCTCAGACGAAGCAGTAACAAGTCAAAATAAAGATACAACTGAGGACTTATTCTATAAATGTGTGATGGTGGTCAAGTTTTATGAAAAATCTATAGTGATAAATAACACAAATGCACAGACTAACACCGCCACCAGCAATTCAAATAAATTGTGGGGTGGTAATAGAACCGGAGGATCAAGACCTGGTTCAAGATCCCATTCAGCTTCATCGTCGTCAATATCGTTAGCACAAAATTTACAAACTCAAATGAGGAAATATGTTAATTGCTGGGAAAAATGGATATTGAATGTTCACATAATAAACAACAAGAATATGAAAATGTCACAATTGAATGATCCGAACAAACTTGACTTTTACAAAGACGATTTTGAGAATTGCCTGTTTAAAATAATTGAATTTGTCGATACGAATAAAAATCATATACCACCAATACAATCAATTGATAAGTCGCCGTTCCCATTTAAGATTCTCTTTGCTTTGAACACTCACGATATTAAATCGTTAAACACAGGGTTTAATAAATTTGAGATATCGGATTCGAACATAAATGAGACAAGTACAAGTTCGAATTTCTATAACAGTAATGACTCTGACGACCAAAATGATAGCATGGAATATATAACAACTACAGAAGCAGGGGATGTGATAATGAGCACACCGTCGAACGGTAATTCATACTCCGATGACCAAAACAGTAGACCTTTTAATCCAGGCGAGGAGATGATACGGAATGGATATAAATTCATAAAAAAACTACTTGAATAGTAAAGCCAAGAAATCACATATATATGTAACTAAATAGTCATCACATATTCAATTAATTGCATTTTCTTATTTACATAAAACCCACCCATACATGTTTAATCACAATCGCTTTTTTTTATTTTGAGTACCCCTAATAAAAGACAAGGGACAAATTATAAAGATGCCTTTCTCAAAATTTCTTCTCCAGAAACCAAAATACAATTACCTTCGTAAATCAACGAGCCATTATCTTTTATAAGTCCCAAATCATCAATGCAGTACTCGATCGTTTGATCATCGTAGGATCCAGGTTGGAACCAAACACTTTTGATCAAGCTTTTGCTATTTGCAAGACTTTTCATTACTTGCAATGAAACAGAAGGAGGAGTTATAACTGATAAACATACACCATCACTAAACTTTTGTGATAACGTGGAATCTGATTTTAAATGATCGACAAAGGCACTTGCAGATGGGTAAGTTTCAATTTGACAAATATTCAAAGATGTTGGATTGATTGGAATAACTTGCAATTTATGAGAAATGTACCATCTTAAAACCTTATTTCCAAACTTTTGAGGAGATTCAGAGGCTCCAATAACCAGGTAAGCTCGCTTATTATAATTTTTAAAAAATTGGCTCATCGTAAGTGTAGGTAGGTGGGTATTCAAGAAAAAGAAACTCAGTGATCAATTAAGCCATCATCAGGATGGATATGGAGGGTTTGATAAGTAAGTAAGTAACGGGATGAGTTGGTGACTGGAGCGTCATAAGATTCTTGTGACGATGAGGATGACATAATCGGTTTTTGTTTAAT